>MU720196.1:103709-117136 GCA_026770625.1 Nicotiana glauca | reverse complement strand
TAACAAATTAGTTATTCATAATAGTACGTAAAACTACAATACTAAAAGTCATAACCAACAATGAAAAATAGGAAGTGGAAGGAAAAACTCGTAGAAGGATTCTCCGCCTTTCTCCCAATGTGTTCTTGCCTCCAAGGGTGTTGTCTAACCCTCAAGAAGTGTCTCTTGCCTCCTTAGGTCTAATTTGTGTCCAAAATATGTCCCCCCTGCTCCCAAATAGGTTTAGGATGCCTTTTATACAAGTTGGAATAGTGTAGGGCCGAAATAAACTTGTCCCAGATGAAATAAGACTCTTTTTGGCGCCTAGAGCGGCGCGACCGCGGCCAAAATGTGGTAGAACCGCGGCCAAACATGGTCTCTGATGTTCTGCCGCAGTTCTGCCGCGGTCGCAGTGAAACCATAATTTTTCACCCTGTTTCGTTTGGAATTTGGAAAAATGCAAAACATAAAAATTGTATCCCTTTGAGTTAGCTTCCAACCATATATTATAGAGCCCAAATGGAGTTCTGAGCAAAAGGTTATGTCTATTTTACTAGACAGTGCGCAATATGCTTCCTCGAGTCTTCGTTCGTACTTAATTATCAAATTTGACCCCCGAACACGATTCCGACTTAATTCCTTGAGCTTTTACTCAGAATTCAAAGCTTCAAATTACTTAAATTCATTCTATAACATTTATATAGCTCGGAATCACACCTACAAGGCATAAAACACACAATTAGTGCAAAACACTAGCGATTAAAGCTCAAACTCAATTAAAGTGCAGTAAACTCGAGTGTAATAAGCGACTAAAATACGTAATTATAGCCTATCATCAAATACAAACTGGACCAAGCGTGGGGACAGTATTTCAAGACAATTTATGTCTTTAATAAACGGTCAAAAACACATTCCAACGACTCTTTTTAAAAGATTAAAAGGGCCTCAACCCATTTCATCTTCTTCTTCCTCCTTGAAAGCTCTAAATTGAAGAAATATTTATCTTCTTGAAGCCAAAATTTATTCCTCTTCTTGAAGCTCGAATCCAATATTGCAATCTTCTTCTATTTCTTCCTTTTCTTTTTTGACATAAGGGTTAAATTTCTGGGGCTCAATTTTAAGGTTTGGGAAAATGCATAATCTGAGAAAATTTTGCTATTGTGGTGAAGAAGTTGTGGTGATACAGTCATGGAGTGTGGATAATCTGAGTCGTCAATTTTACGGATGTCCATTTTATGAAGTAAATATCAATTGTACTTTTCTAATCGATTTTATATTCCGTAATAATTTTTTCTCTTCAATTTTTCAGAGGGACAATCGATCGATATGTAATTTCTTTATGTGGTTTGATCCTTCAACTCCAGAGAACTTGAAAATGGTAATTTTGGGGCTGCTAAAGAAGAAGAGGGCATTTGATGCATTGTTGAATGAAAATAAAAACTAAAAAAGTTGGAGGAGATTGTGTGTGCTGATTTTAATTGCAATTGTGTTGAAGTTGATTGTGTTAGGTAGTTCTAAAGATTGTTATATAATGTAAGAAAATGAATGAAGTTTTTTGGTATATTTGGTATCCCTTTGTTAGAAATGAATGAAATCTTTTGGCAATTGTTAATGTTATTTTGTTTGAGTTTGTTGCTGTGTGAGTTGAATGATTTTTTGGCAATTGTTAATGTTGTTTCGTTTGACTTTGTTGTTGTGTGAGCTGATAGTGCAGTTAAAATACACCTCAAATTGTGACTGATAAAACACTGAAACACAGTCAAATAGTGGCTGATATACAGCTCAAATGCTGAAATTTTCCAGAAATAACAGCATACAAAAATAACAGCATAAATTCTTAACAACATACCAAAATAGCAGCATTCATACAACATTAAAGATACACCTGCCCGGAAATTATCAAACAACGTTAAAAATATATTTTATCATAGAGTAAAGGTATTCATTATAGTCACCTAATAGCAGCAGCCTGCCTTAACAAAAATATACACTGCCCAGTCTTACAGCATATCAAAATAACATCAGGCTGCCTTAACAAAATAACAACACTAACATCAAACCTAAATAGCAGTTCCAAATTAACCTAACAGCAGTTCCAAAATAAATTAACAGTGACAATAACATAATTCAGTGGTTGTGCTTGGATGGCTGGGATGATGAACTTGCTTGACTTAAATTGAGATGCGACAGTTCTGGAACGAGTTGCAACAGTTCTTTCAAGTTGTCTTATAGTAATGGTTGGTCTACCATTCTATTTTACATCACTTCTTGGCTTGTATACACACTACAGAAATCTGTCGAGGACCTCTTTTCACACCATGAGAGACCACTCTTGGCTTATCTCCACCAGACTTCCAAAAATAGAAAATATTCAGTAAAGTTGTTAAAGCAAACAAGATATAAAATTAACTTTGAACTACTTACAGAAAAACTTGTAAACCCACTACTTGATTGAATAGTCCAAACCCAGAACTTCCCCTACCACTACCAGTTCCTCTTCCTCTACTAGCAGCAGTTCCTCTTCCTCTACCAGCAGCAGCAGGGGCAGAAGTAGTTAAAGTTGAAACTCTGCCAACAGTTCCTGTTCTTCTTGCTCTGCCTTTTCCTCTTCCTCCACATCTTTGTATTTATGAAGTATTTGCTGGAGTAGAAACTGCAGGCCTTGCTTTCTTAGGGCAGCTCCTCTTATTGTGTCCATATCTACCACAGTTTGAACATGTCATCTTCATACCCCTTCTTGAAAGCTTTTCAGAAGTAGGATGTTCAGTTTCTGCTCTTCTTCTCTCCTCCTTGCTTTCATCTTAAAGCTCTAAGTCATGAGTCACACACTTCAGAAACCATGTCCAAGTGAAACTGTTCTTAACCTCTACAATGGCCCAAGCTATAGGAAACATCTGATTATTTCCATCCTTTGATAATGCTACAAGAAGTTGACCCTTATAAATGCCTTTCAGAAAACAACCATCAAGGCCAATTATTCTTCTGCAACCTTCAGATCATCCTTTTTTTCATAGCATAGAAGCAAACATAAAAATAAAGAACTACAGATGAAATATAAAAGTGGAGACAAAGACAAGAACATATCACATTGTTCAAAGCAATGCTATTACAATAAGCAGTTAAACCCTAACTTCACACATGGTATGCAAACACAAGACAAATCTTTTTTATAAAAAAAACTATCGGTAAAGGCAACAAGATGACAACTTTACAGTGATATCGACAATGACAAAAGATTCGCCTTTTAAAAAGTCCGATAACCCTAAGCAAAATAGAAGATATTTTAAAAAAACCCTAGGTTCAACCCACCCACTACTAAAATAAATGGGTAATACGAGAAGAAGAAAATTCTATTAACCGCATTAGTAATCCACGATGAAAGCGTAGCTTGAGATGGTCGCCGGAATCGCCTTTACAATAGCTCCTTCTAGATGTATCGAATTTTGAGTACTGACTTGGGTAAGTTTGGTTTTAACACTTTTTACCTTGTAGGTCGGGTAGGGTCAATTAGGGTCGGGTAGGGTCGAGTTAGTTATTATAAGGTAATGGGTTAAAATTAAGTAAAGTCAAACACGTGACATACACGGATGTCTTATTAACATGATCTAAATCAAAGGAGGTGGATACTAGATATACTTTAGAAAGGTTTCTTGTGTAAGATTATTATCGTCCACAGAAAGTGCGTAAGCGGGATTTGGGCCAAAGGTTGGGTGGTAAACTATGTATTAATCCTTTTTTAAATTCTTTCTTCTTTTTCTTTTCCTTTCAATTTTTTTTTTTTTGCTATTTGATTCTCTTTCTTTTTATTTGGTCACTGGCGACATAAAATGGTGGTCATCTGAATTTCTAGGACTCTATTTTTTTCGGCGCGAAAAAAATTTCGATAGCAATTTTTTATCCAGATCTGAGTGTGTTTTACGTTATACATGTATAAATTTTCTTGAAAGTGTGATTATGTGCCTGAGGAAGAGAAAAAAAAAAAGATAATATAAGCAGAAAATAGTGTCGCAATTTCAAGGACTCTATTTTTTTCGGTGCAAAAAATATTTCTTGTGACATATCAAAAAAATGGTAGCTCCTAAAAATCTTTCTAGGAATTAACAATCAACCTCGTTCTCTTCTTCTTCTTCTTCTTTTTTAAATGTAAATTTGACTAATTTAAAAAAATAGGTCGTCATTCCCCACCATAATACCTGAAGCAATGAAAGGCCGAAGATCACGATCAGAAAACGACGAGCACGATAATAATATTTTTTTGCAATCAACAATCAAAAACCTTCTGTTTTTCAGTCTTTTCTTATACACTTGATTAAATAAAATCTTGTTTCAAAAATTTGCTTCAACAAATAAAACTTAAAGACTAAAATCTGAACTCGATCTTGCCAGAGAATATGGAGAATATCAGAGCTAATTTTCGGCCAAGTCTATAAGTAACAAAATTGGAGGAAAGAAAAAGAAAAACAAGAGAAAAGAAAATTATGAAAATAGTATTTTATAAAAATATTATAATTATAAAATGTCAATATTCACTCTCTTTCTTACTCTCCCAAAGAGGGTGACATATACCCGCATATGCCACATCTGCAGTAAAGATATACTAATTCCATTAAAGAAAAAGAGTTCGGGGTAATAAAAGCCTCGTAAAGATAAGTGGGTAGTTGAAAATTTGACTATAGGTAAGGGGCTATTATGTATTTTTTATATCTTTTTTTTTAAATTAAACATAACAATAAGGGCAAGTGAAAATAGAAAGAAGATTAAAAGATGAGGAATTCGGTCAAGCTATACTATATTATATAAATTGAAACAGAGGTTGTACTTTATTTTATTTTATATTGCTCGCAATTTGATTGTATACAAGGTTTTAGAACAAAATAAAAATCTTGAAACTTTTAAAATTAAACATTTTGTTATAAGATTTAGCTCAAAGTAACAATACGAAACAGAACATAAACAAAAGATGTACAAAGTAAGAGAGAGTTTTCTTATTTCTTCCGAGTATTTATAAGAGTATACTACGTGATGCCCAAATTCGCTATTTAATATAAAGGATATTATAAATGTGATATTAAATCATTGAAATCATGGATGAATAGTGAAAGTCACAGAACATAAGCAGTGAATAGTATGAATTATAGACATAATATAGAATAGTAGTAGGAGTTATACGTCTAGAGCAGTGGATGCAAATTGACATCCACACTATTGTTCCATAACATTCATAACATTTTTGTGACAAGAAAAATACATACTATTAAGAAAATGAGAAGTTTAAAGCTGTAAACTTTAATATAAAAAAATGTTATTGTTAAAAAAATATATAAAAAGTATATTAAATTAGCTTTACGGAAGTGTTTTATAATTGAAAATATTTTCTTCAAATAAATCTTATTAGTTAGAGAGATATTTTTATTAGAAAGGAGAAAATAATTTTTTCCTGAGAAAATAAATTCTCACTTATTGAAAAGGAAAAAGTTACTGTCTATCACTTGTTATAATACTTAAATTGATTGTCACCCTTCTGCTTCCAAAGAATCTTTCCTAGGTTCTCAGTGGTGGTGCGGAGAAAGAAGGAGAAAGAGAAAGTACAAAAATATTCTAAAAAATTATGGCTAATTTTGAGTAACGTAGAAATTTCTGGTGTAACATTAGTGTTAAGAAATTAATTATTCTTTAAGCTGAGTCCGTTAGTGTATTAGGATAAAATTAGCAAAAAATTGTTACGACAAAAACATGACTGATCCCAGCTATTTAATGGTGGACAAAATATATCATTTTGCGTAGTTCACGAGTAAATTAATTATAGTAGATTCATATAATTAATCTCAAATAATTTAGAACGAATACTCCAATTGCTTGATTAGTTGATTTGATGTTAAAAGAAAATTTTGAAGAACCAAGCATAGACAAGATTAATGCTCTGGCACATCACCTTGTTTTCAGGTTGAAATCGATCTCGTTTGTTTTTTATTTCAAATCCCAACTTGATGTGATTGTACCTTTTGACAAATGAAAAGGTGAAAAACCATATATTTACATGCAATTCTCTGCAAAGTAAAAGGAATAAAGTAAAGCTATTTCATAAAATGATTATCCCCTTTTTCTACGCTCTGAATTCATAGTGCTAATCAACAAGATATTGATCGCCTCCTTTGCCAATTCTCTCCCTTAATAGTATATGCTTATGGTATTGTTGTTAGGTTGAGGCGGCAAATCCGAAAATAAATAAGATAAAGAATATTAAATTTTAAAGTGAAAAACCTTTTAAATCAAAAGAGAAAATCACGGGAACATAAATATCTAAAAAAATTCACTATAAAAATAAGAGGATTACAAGGTTCTCGAAATTGGCTACACGACGAAAATCAAATACGAAGCAACAATAGCAACAACACAAACAATAACTCAATTGAAGAAAGAGCAGACATCAAAAAATGGAGTTATTGTTCAGGGCTCGAAATTAGATGCTATGTATCACAAAGATTGATCTTAACCGTTCAAATCAAAGATCAGAATGTTAATAATACGCAGTCAAAATTTTAGCCTGATCCAACGGTGAATGAATCGTAAAACACAATTTGAAATTATCTGATCGGAATAAAATTTGCAGCAAAACGAACACTTTTCCTTCTCTCTTCTCTCTTGATGAAATCTCTCTCAAAAACCACTCTTATGTGCTAAAGTCTTTCAAAGACTAATATTAACGAACATAGAATAATTTTTCAAGGTTGATCAATTTGTAGATAATGACTGGTGCTTTCTCTTAAAGCTAAAATTAACTCCAAATAGGAATAAAAATCAAATTCAATTCCGCATATGAATGAAAATAAAAAAAGAATAGAATTAGTCAATTGAGCCTTTGGCTGGACAACATGGGCATGGCTCAACAAACCTTTCCTCCAGCCAAAGGGCCAAATACGTCTTCAAGTGGAGGAATTATTGACAGACTTCATGCCTGCCAATTTTCTGCAAAACTCATGCTTGTCTGCAACTATCATTTTTGTCAGCATATCCGAATGATTATCACCAGTGTATATCTTCTCAACCTCAAATGATTTCTCTTCGACAACCATTCTTATCCAATGATACTTTTTATTTATATGTTACATCTTAGAATGAACAGTGGAGTGCTTGGTGAGACAGATAACACTCTGATGATCACAAAATAAGATGTATATTTATTGTTCAAAGTCAAGGTCATTAGTAACTCCTCCATCCATAATAATTCTTTGACATCTTCAGTGACAACAACATATTCAGCTTTTGTGGTGGATAGAGCTATGCACTTCTGTAGTCTAGATTTCCAAGAAACAACTTCCCTTGCAAAGATGATCAAATAATCAAAAGTGGATCTTGAATTATCAAGATTGCCTCCTAAATCAAAGTCTATGTAACAAATAAGTTCAGGCTTGTCACTGCCAAAGCACAACTTTAAATCTGCAGTACCTTCTAGATACCTTAATATCTATTTTACTGCATCCCAATGTTGCTTTTCAAGATTAGAAAGCAATCTACTAACATTACCAACGACATGTGCAATATATGGTCTACTAAAAAACCTATCAGATATCAAACTACCAATATTAGAAGAGTAAGGAATACGAGACATCTCATTTTTCTATTCATCAGGAAATGGGCTCTAACTAATACTCAATTTAAAATGTTTAGCAAGAGGAGTATGTAGACAGTAAAAATTATTGAATTTAGTCCATACAAAATTTGAGTTAAATTCTAAATTACTTTGGGTCGAATAATTAATTTGGACTTTATAAATTAAATATGTCAATTTTAATATTTTTAAGCTCAAGGTCCATTTCATCTTAAGGCTCAGACTCATGCCATGTCTCAAGTAACATGCCATACCCAGTCAAACTCAAGCCAACAAGATGACACCACGTGTTAAATGACGTGGCAATGCCAGTCCAAAATAATGACCAATCAAGAGTTGCCAATTGTCTAAAATGACATGTCTTGGCCAACCATAAGAAAGTTTTACACATAGCTTTTGTGATAAGTTTGATGACTCATATGAGCCAATGAGAATCAAGTAAGAGAAATCATATATAGCTGGACTGTTCATCCTCTACCACTATAAATAGAGGAGTTACATAACTCTCTGGAGACATTGATAGTTGGAGAAGAGCATTCTGTAATTGGCGAAGGCATCCACAAATAGAGATCAATCATCAAGTGCATAGTTATTCAACAAAGGAGTGATCAACTGAGTTTTTCCCGGAGATCAATCCCAAACAACAAAGTGGTACTCAATGTTCTTGGCGATTAAACGCACTGCAAAGAGATCTACATCGTCCTACATTCGAGAAAGAAGCTTCTCAAGCCAACGAATTACGGAGAATTTAAGAGAGGAGAATCAAGGGATACAAAGAATTATACTCACAATATTTATTAATAAAATCTCTCTTTTTTATATTATTTTTGTTGCAGTTTAC
Organism: Nicotiana glauca; assembly: GCA_026770625.1. Lineage (NCBI taxonomy): Eukaryota > Viridiplantae > Streptophyta > Magnoliopsida > Solanales > Solanaceae > Nicotiana > Nicotiana glauca. The sequence goes on along the minus strand of MU720196.1, from coordinate 108,707 downwards.
TTTCCATAAAACGAAAATTGTTGCGAATAGAGTAGTCACCAATTTTACATCTGTCATATTGAACCTCTTGATTACCTTCTCAATATATTGCTTTTGGGACAAAAATAACTCCTTTCTATCTATGTGTCAGTGGATATGAATACCCAAAATTTTCATTGCTGGCCCCAAGTCCTTCATCGCAAATGATTTGCTCAATTGCTTCTTAAGGATTGTAATTTTGAATTTATTCTTGCCAACAATAAGCATATCATACACATAAAGCAATAAGATAATAAATTATCATCAAAGAACTTCTGGAAGAATACACAGAGGTTTGAAGAAGTTTTTTTATACCTTTGTTTTTCTACGATAGATTCAAACTTCAAATACAATTGCCTTGGAGCATGTTTCTATCCATAGAGGCTCTTTTTCTATTTGCAGATATGATTTTTTTTCTTTAATTAAAAAACCTCAGGCTTCTTTATATAAATCTCCTCATCTGAATTACCATGAATAAAAGCAGTCTTGACATCCATCTACTCAACTTCTAAATCCAGACTCACGGCTAAGCCGAGAACTACACGAGTAAAAAAAACATCTTCACAACAAGGTAGAACATTTCATCAATCAACCCCTTCTTTTTGCCATAACCTTAAAAAACTAACCTCACCTTGTACTTAAGCGAAGAATTATGTTGATCTTTCATTATTCTGAATATCAATTTGATTGATAAAGCTCTCCTACTTTTCGGTAATTTCACTAACTCATATGTATCGTTCTCATGGAGTAACGTCATCTCATCTTCTATTGCTTCTCTCGCTGATCTTTGTGAGTATCTTGCATGACTTCATCATAACTCTCAAGTACTCTCATTTAAGTCAAAAGTACATACTTATCGGGAAGATAATGTATGAAATTTTTCTTCTCTCTTATAGATCTTCTAAGAGAGGTTTTAGGAGCATTCAAAGTAGTTACCTGAACAGGAATTGGTTGTTGATCAACCAAAACTTCATCAACTGGAGCATCCATAACATCTACACCATGATGATCATTTTGATCTTAATCACTATCTTCATTATTGCCTTGGGTTACTTCATGTGCAATAGGTGCCTTAGCAATAGAAACTAGATCAATATCAACTAAGCTCTCATTATTGTAAGAATCTATCGTCTTAGATTTGTCAATATCTTCAATAGTTTAGTCTTCAAAGAATATGGCATCAATAAGTTATTATCAGCTGGATCATAAAAATAATTCCTAAACTCATCTTGATCATAACTAATAAAGATGCACCACTTAGTTTTGACATCCAGTTTCAATCTCTCATCTTTAGGAACATGTACATAATCTTTACACCCAAAAAATTTTAGGTGATTACAAGAAACATCTTTCGCAAACCAAACTCTGTCTAGGACATCACCATCCAAAGCGATAGCAGGGGAAAAATTGATAACATAAGCAACAGTATTATGTGCTTCCGCCCAAAGTGTATTTCAAAGTTTAGCCTCTGAAAGCAAGTATCTAACTCTCTTAACTAGAGTTGTATTTATCCTCTCTGCCAAATCATTTAATTGAAACGTCTTGGGTGGAGTTTCCTAATGACAAATTTCTTGTTCTCTGCAATAGTTATAAAAGGGACCACAATATTCACCATTATTGTTTGTACAAATATATTTTAATTTCTTCACGTATGTCTCTCAGCTAAGGCCTAAAATTTCTTAAACACGCCAAGTTCTTGAACTTTGTATTTCAAATGATATATTCGGAGCTTACGAGAATGATCATCAATGAAGGTTATAGATTAAAGTGTACTATCTTTTGACTTTACTTTGAAAGGACAACATAAATCAGAGTGTAATAACTCCTATAATTCGGACTTTCTCGAAGCACGATGACTATGAAAAGAAACCCTTTTCTCGTTTCCATCTAAATAATGGATACACCTTTTCATCTTTACTTATTTCACTCCAAAAAGCAAATTTTTCTAAGCCAAACACGTAATCCTCCTTTCGCTCATATGACTCAGTCTTTTGTGCCACAATTTTGATAAAGTATCATTTTCCACCAAATTTATGAAGTCATTAAGAATAGATCCCTGTGTCACATATAAATGAGAAGACTTGACTCCTCGAGCCACTACTAATGAGCCCTTGGTGAGATTTCATCGGCCATTAAAGAAGGAATTATAGCCTTCATCGTTTAATCTTCCTGCATAGATCAAATCTAAAGGAAAGTCTAGAGCATGTCTGACATTCTGAAGAACTAACGTTGAAACATTACTAGTTTTCAAACAAATAGTGCCAACACCAAACACCTTAACCTCACTAGCATTGTCCATCTTTAACACTCCAGAGTCAATAAGAGTATAAGATGAGAAAAAGTCTTTTCTTGGTGTGACATGTGAGGTATCTCCAGAATCTACTATCCAGCTCATCTCATGAGATGCCAAATTGATGATGTTTTCATCGTAAGCAAAAAAAAGGTCATCTCAAATAATAGCATCAACATTATTCTCGTTATTCTCAACCTTCTTCCTTCTCTAGTGTCTTGCTTCAACTTGTGGAAGAACCTTTCGATATGTCCTTTGTTGTCATAGTGGTTGCACAAATAACTATGATATTTGGACCTTGACTTACTTCTGCTTTTACCTCTACTCCTCGAGCCTCTTGTTCTATCTCTACCTCGGTTTTCTATAACCAAAACATCAGTTTGTGAGGATAAACCTTGAGATGTTCACCTCACTTCCTCGTTTAACAGACCACTCTTGGCATATTTCATGATCGCCTTACCACCAAGAGCTGAATTTGTCAAAAAAATATGACGAGTTTCTCATGAATCTGGTAGAGTATTAAGAAGCCAAAGTCCTTGTATCTCATCGTCAAATTTAACTCCCACTCTAGACAACTGATCAAGGACACCCTGAAAAGCATTTATATGATCGAGGATATGACTGCCCCCATTGTATTTAAATATCATCAATTGCTTTTGCGTGAATAACTTGTTATTCCCAATTGAAGCATAAAGAGTGTCTAGCTTTTTCAACAATGATCCCTCATGTGTCTCATTCATAATATGGTTGCAAATATTGTTTTCAATCGATTGCCGTATATATACACGTACTTGTTGGTGCTCAAAATTCCAATCGTCATTAGATATAGTCTCGGGTTCATGAGCTATAAAATAGGTAGGTGCATCTTCTTTATGGACAACAAATCTTTCATCTTGCTTCTCCAAATATTGTAATTGCCCACTTTTAAACATACCATCTTGCTCATATTCAATTCCATTGAAGGTAAAGACCACGGGATGATAAAGTTCCAAAAAACTTCACTATAACAATAAAATAGTTACAAAAGTTCTTCAAATTGGCTACACAACAAGTGCCAAACACGAAACAACAATAGCACTACTAGCAACAACAAATCAATTGAAGAAAGAGGAGAAATCACAAAATGAAGCTGCTGTTTAGGGCTCGAAATAGGATGCTACAGGTCACAAAAGCCGATCTCCACCATTCAAATCAAAGACCAAGATGTTAGGAATACACGGTCAAAATTTAAGTCCCATCCAATGGTGAACTAATCAAAAAAACGTGATTTGAAACTTGTTGACTGGAACAAAATGTTATTAGAAAGTGTTTTGCCGTTAATTTAATGGGTCTTACACGATGCCATCCTAATTAATCGAGACCCCAAAACGAATATCGAACACGGAGAAAAACCAAAAAGAAAAAGGAGTATAATGTAATTTAACTCATTGTAACAAGTCATTAGCTTCTTTTTCTTTCTTCATATTCTCAACTCATGCTTACGATAAGCAGTATTTGCATGGTCTATAAAACTAGGTGACGTTCCTTTACATCCCTTACAATAGCTCCTTTGGTATTCTTCCCTTGGAAACTGGCCATTTTGGTCTTGTTTTCAACTTTCCTTTAGGACAAACTCCTCTATTTTCAGCACATTTGACAAGGGAAGACACTTCATATATAGTGCACCAATCTTCTCTACAATTGCAACCTCTAAGCCCCACTCATTGACCTAGGCAAAGTGCCTGGAGCTTTAAGGAATAATATTAACAAGTGGACAAGTGACTTTCTCATAATGGTCATTTTTGGTCACTAGTTATAGTTATACAATTACCCGATCTGTATGCTAGCTAATAAAATATGAAAGAGTTAATAGGTAAAATCTCAAGTTGAGAGACCAAAATAAATTTCATCATGTTTTTCTAAGCTATAGAAAAGCATAATAACGTATAAATATAGGTGAATTGTAAGGAACTTACACGCTGCACACTAAATCCGCAGGGGATTTTTCATCATATAGATCAAAGTTCAATGTGCTACTAAAAGTAACAGCAGTAAGAGGTTGAGCTTGAATAACAAAAGAAGTATATGATGTGGTGCAGGCCAATANTCGCTCGCTCGCTCGGCTTCGGCTTCGGCTTCGGATTTGTCAAATGATCGATAAGATTATTTTTGGACAAAATTTATTTAATTATTCAATAACTAATTAAATACCAAATCACTGCTGAAAGTACGCCAGAACTCTGCTGAAATTTCAGAGAACCTCGCTGGCCGCGTTTCTGCCGCGATCCGCGGCAGTGAGTTTCAGAAAGGCTCTCTGGCCGTGGTTCTGCCGCGATCGCGGTAGAACCGCGGTAGGCCACGTATTTTCTGAAAAGGCACCTTTTCAAAACACCTCTTCTTATATTTGCCTATAAATTGTGAGGCAAGGCTGCATCTTTTAGACACGAAAAAACACTCCAGAACTCCTTTCTGTATGAATATATTGCATCCTACTTCGCAATATCTCTCTNTTATTCCGTTTTATCCTGGGAAGATTTAATCCATTACCTTGGCAACGTGTGAGGGGGTTAAAATTCCTTAAGGACCCACAAGCAAATTGTGGACTCGGAAATTTCTCATTCTTCTACCTTTTTTTATTTTCTAACAGTTTATTTTAACACAGTGTCGGCTAACAAGCTTAAGGAATTTTAATAATATTTTTGTGTTGATTA
>MU720196.1:66609-83568 GCA_026770625.1 Nicotiana glauca | reverse complement strand
ATGCACGCTAATAACAAACTAGCATTTGAAGAAAGAAAAATCTCCATGTCTCAAGAAGATCGTGACCGCATGTACATGCCTTGGAAATACTGAATAATTATTAAATTACAAGGAAAATGAATTCTGCATCAAATCCTTAGGAAAAAAGTCTAGGAATTGTGTAAGGTCAAAGAGAACTTTCCCCTAATTGACTATTGTTCATATTTGGTCACTTTCTCTCATACCAGGTGGGAGCTAAACTTTGTGGCTTCTAATGCCAAACAAACCCTTACTGTTGTTTGGATCCGTCTTCCTAATTTACCTACTGAAATTTATGATGGGATTATCCTCCAAAAAATTGGGATAGGGCACTCGACTGTCATTTGTGTCTCTTGGGATTTCTCCATTAGAGGATGTTGAAGTAGATTTGGAAGGGAAATCATAGGTTTTGGTGTTTGGGCAGAGAGGTGGGTTGTCAGTGGTTCCCATGGTGGAGTACCCGTTTGGGTGTAAGGGACTGGCCCCATTGGGCATTTCGCCCAGCGTGATGATTGGGGCATTGGGGTTTGGGCTGGTGTCCTCTTGAGAATTAGGCTGGTGATTTGACTCGGTGGGGTCATTTGTTGTTGGCCCCGCTTTTCTATTGGGCTGTTCTCTTGGGCTTGAATTTTGCGTGTGTTTTGGCGTATATTGAGCACGGGTGGGGAGTTTTATTGGGCCAAGTGGCCTTCTTTTGTTTTTTTGTGTAATGCTTAATGAGTTTTTTGTATTTACTGATGTACTAAAAAATCATCTAAAGCCTTTTATTTAACCAAACAACGCTGCAGTGCTGAGAAGAGAGACACAAACTCAGCTCCCATCATCTAATAACGAGTGTACATCATCGATAAAATTTCACCAACTACTCCAAAACATTCAATAGGCAAACAAAATTAATACAGAATTCTAAAGAGAAGAAAAAAAACTAATGAAAGAAACCGACACAACAGTAAATAAAAGGACTATCCAAAATACATTAAACATTAAAATAATTAAAAATGAAATGGCCCTTCATAGCTTTATACGTGACAGAAACAAATAATATTCTAAGGCATTTAATGAGCTAAAGTATTTCATATTATTTAACAAGCTAATAACAAAGAGCAAGAATAAGTGAGAAATGGCCAAGGAACGGACCTCTATGAACTCAGATAATTTTGAAAACGAAGCTCGATAACGGAACTTCGAATTACAGAAAATCGCCGAAGACCTCGATGGACCGGAACTGTGAGCGAGAACCTCGAACAAACTCTCAAACGACCAACAATAATCGAAACAAACCCGAATACGACCTCTAACGGACAACCACGACAAATTGACGACCTCCCCAGAAAAACAGGAACTCCAATAGAATTTTCGTGTTCAAGTGTTGTCTTGGACTCAAATTCGAAGGAAAATGCACAAGCGACCATAAGAATTGTATTCAGTCGGGTCTGAATCGGGATTGGAGTTTAGGTGATGTCCATGGCTGGGGTTTCTCCGATGAACACGGATGAAGAAGATAAAATCAGGGAGTGGTTGTGTTTATGGGGTGGTCGACCGGTGGTGAATTCCGGCGATGGACAGAGATAGAGAGCTTTGGGCATTCTCTTATGGGTTGATTCCCAAGGGGGTCACTGATGGCTCCCGTTCTGTGTTAAAGGTTCTGCTAGGTTTGGTTGTAGTTGCGTGCAGCTTAAGGGAGAGACGAAGAAGCTCAGGGGTGGGAGGGATCGTGTGCTTGGTTGAAGAAGAACGCCAAAACTGATGGGGAGGGGGCTCTGTATTTTATGTCCAGCTGCGCTAGCTTCTCTTTTTTCCGGCGTTATTTTGTGTGTCCTCCAAAGCTCTTTAGGCGTAGGTTTATGTAGGTGTAGGGTATAGGTTTATATTTTGTGCATTTTTCCAATTAGTCCCTAGGTCTTGTGTTAAGTCCTTAGGGTCTTTTTATTTCTTTTTTGTCCCAAAAAAGAGTCTAGAAGGGTCCCTAGACTACACAATGTCTTTTAAAATAAGATAGAAATACTACACAATACCAAAGCTAATCCTAATTAATTAAACTAAACATGAAACTATTTTTGTATTTTCGAAATTATATAAAGATAAAAATAAGGTACTATTTTTGTGTTTTTTAAATTTATGAAAAATACATAAACTAAAATATTTTTTTATAATTTTCATTTTTCTTGTAATAAAATAAAGGAAAAAGTCAAAATAATTTGAAATAGCTATATTAGGCCTAAATTAAATATTTATGTGCTAAAATATAAAAAATCTTGGGGAGGGTCAAAAATCACATGTATCCAGGGTTTCGGAAAACCCAGTGGACTTTGGACAAGGCTATCTTAAAGGATCATTATGTGGACAACATAACTAACCCGGCTAGGTTTGACCATGATGCATGCACAATTTAAACAGAGTAAGGTTTCTATGGAGTTTCACCGCAAATATGCCTTTTCGAATTTAGGGGTAATGATATAGGAAGAGCGCAACTACTCATTATAAGCGTTGCTATAGTATTTGTTTTGGCACGAGTGGAGTATGATGTTGAGCATAATTATGCAATAATTGAAAGCATATTGACATATATTTGCATATTAAGAAAGCGATAAATATAGCAGTTTCATAATTTAAAGCAATAAAGGAAAGAAACAAGGGAGATATGCCGATTTTGTTTTTAAAGAAGAAATTAAATGCTTAAAGGAATTAAACAAATAATTGCACATAGGGAGATGTACAAATTCACAAGAGCAATCTGAAATAGCAAAAGCCTAAAAAGTCCCCAACAGAGTCGACATCTGTCGCGCCCCCTTTTTCTCGCGAAATCGGGTTTATGACATTTGGTTGGGACAACTCTTTCCTTTTGGAAAAAAGGTTTTGCGATTTTGAAGAGTCATCACCTAACGATTTTAAAATGCTTTAGGGCACATATGGGGTTCAACTACAACTACTTTTGATAACCAGAGATAGGGTAAGGGCTTGAAATTATCCCAAGGAAAACGTGTTAGGCACTCCTGAAGATCCACTAGTGTGGTTCCCGGTCAGATATTTTTTTTTGTAAATTTGTGCAATTAGCAAGCAAGAAAATAAATCTCAAATAATAAGGGATCTTAAATTTAAATACATAAATGTTTGAAAATGATTAATGAAAGCACGATTTTAAAAAGAGTTATAATCTAAGCATTCTGATGAATGTAAAGGGGTCCTAGGTTTTTTTGTAATATGGATCACATTAATGCAATACCCGGTAATCACTCGTAAAAAGAGGGGCTACACGTGGTTTTAGCGCACCGGTCATCATATCCATATCTACCCTTGCCACCCCGTGAATGTATTAAAGCAAGGATTGATCTCGACCTCTATTGCACGCTGCTACCCATACCATTCCTATCAGCCCCGAAGGAATTTAGGACTATTATTCCTATAAGAAGGAGGTTCTAAGCTGACTCTTAGGTTTAAAGGTAAAATGCTAAGGCGACATACAAAACAAGTAGAACTTCATTTATAGGGGAAACATATAAACAATTAAAAGGCTCATGTATACCTTCGCAAATAATACATATAAACAGCATGACCTAAACATAGTTAAGGTCTGAATTTTAAATCCTAAAGCAAGGTGTTTGAGTCAGAATCAGATTCATTATATAACTTAGAAAAGAAGCCTGAATCAGGCCTGTCTGCTGGTTGTAGTAGTTGATAATTAAACAGAGGCAGTTACAGTTTTATTTAAGTAGTTACCTAAGGCTTACCTAGGCATGAACATGATTTAGTAGTTATTCAGGATTACTGATAGTTGGAGACTATTGTTATTACCTAAACATGATGTTCTAGGTGTTCAACACATAGAAATTATGGCCAATTAGTTGTAAGGACTAAATGAAATTGTTTAATTCCTTTTTATGCATTCGTAATTAGCCTAAGTGTGCTTAAGTAAATATAAATGAGATCCTAAAGACATAGTATCTAAATGTAAAGAGGTGCAAAATGATGTATACATGCAGAATCCTAAACATGATTTCTATATGCACAAATATTACAGTGTTTAGAACAATAATTACTAGGACATGCAGAGACGATATATTTGTTAATGTTGTTTAGCCTAAAATAGGATATCTAAGTGTACATGGCAGTAGGAACATGATTGCAGAAATACTGGTTATTAACACATTTAGCACATGAATTTCTAAGTGATGTTATAGTAAAATGGACATGCTGAAAACAATGAGTGTAAATCCTAAGGAACATAATTTCTAATGCATGAAATAAGTCCTAAGTATGGATTCTATTATGCAAGTAGGAATGTAAACCTAGTAACATGCTTTCTACCCATTTAATAGCTAAAACATGCATATTTCCCATCCCTTTTCACTATCCAACCCCATAATATTTACAAGTTATTGCAAACCATAGGATTGAATTACATGAACATAAATGAAAGAAAAACAAGAAGCTACAACCATAGGAAGCCTGATCTTGACTTCCTCTCTGAGTTATGTAATTAATCACTTCAATGCCAATGTTATTCCAAAGCCTTTCTCATATCTGGGTGTGTTAGAGTTGTGACGACCCGACCCTTCGTCTCATGTGTTATTGCTCTGTCTCCCCCATTTCATGCTTCTTCATATTTTGTTATTGGTATGTGGTGTGCTAGAGTTGATTTGGATTGATTTTGATAAGAAATGTGACACTTAGTCTCTTTAAGGAAAGCTTAAGTTGGAAAAGTCAACCGAATATTGACTATTGAGTTAGAGGGCTCGGATGTGAATTCTGATGATTCGGTTAGCTTCGGGGGATGATTTGTTACTTAAGAGTGCGATCGAAATTGATTTTGGAGGCTCGGTGTAGAATTAGGCTTGAATTGGCGAAGTTAGCATTTTGGCGATATCCGGTTGATAGGTGAGATTTTGATCCGAGGGTCGGAATGGAATTTCGAGAGTTGCAGTAGCTCCATTAGGTAATTTTGGATATGCGTGCAAAGTTTAAGGTAATTCGTAGGTGTTTAGTTTGGGTCTTTGATCGAATGTGCAATTCCAGAGTTTTTAAGAAACTTAGGCTTTGATTTGATGAAAATTGAGGATTTTGATGTTAACGATAGTGTTTTGATGATTCGAGCAAGTTTGGATAGGGTATTAGATCATGTCTGTGCTTTTGATTGAGGTCCCGGGAGCCTCGGGGTGAGATCGGGTGTTAAAAATGAGAAGTTTTGAGTTTGGCTTCAGGTTTGTATTGTTGGTTCTGTTGTTTCCGCATCTGCGGAAAAGGGACCGCATAAGCGGCTCCGCAGATACGGCGTATTGGTCGCAAAAGCGGTCCTTGAAGGACCTGGGTGTTCCGCAGAAGCGGACATGGGTCCGCATAAGCAGCGACCGCAGAAGCGGTTTTGTGACCGCAGAAGCGGTCCCTCGTGAGTTAAGTTAGACCACAGAAGTGGTCAACTGGGTGCATATGCGGTGACCGCAAGTGCGGTTATTTAGCCGCAGAAGCAAAAATCGTTGTTGGCAGAAGGGTTTATATCATTATTTCATCCGCAAACTTATGTCATTTTTCCTCCATTGTGGAGCGATTTTGGGAGCTTTGGGCGAGAATTTTTGAGGGTTTTGAATGATAATCGTATGGAGGTAAGTTCCTTGGCCTAATTATTCAAGTTTATAGAAGAATTAACATGGAAATTGGTTGAAATTCATTAAAAATGGGTAAAGCTAGGGCTTGAGTTTTAATGTTTCAAATTGGGATTTGATAGGTCATTTAAGCTCGGATTTGGGAGTTCTTGGTATGTATGGACTCGTGGCGAGAAGAGGAATCCGGTAATATGAGTTTTGTAATTTTTCGAGAAGTGGGCCCAGGGCTCGGGTTTTATTAGTTTCGAGATTCTTGATATTTTTCGATTGTTTTCGATTGGGTATTGTTCCCTTAGCATATTGTAATGTATTTGATCTGATTTTGGTTAGATTCAACGCGCGTGGAGGCCAATTGGAGGGGCAAAGGCATCGCGAGCGAGGAATTTCACTGGTTCGAGGTGAGTAATACTTGTAAATGATATCTTGAGGGTTTGAAACCCCGGATTTGCACATCATAGTGTTGTATTGTGGTGACTTGCACGCCAGGTATGAGCGTGGGGTACAACACCGTTGGGGATTGTGACTTGGTCGGTCCCGGTTGTTGATTTTTCTACGTGATTGACTGTAACCTACTTGATGCTATCATGATTTGGGCTGATTGCTATGTTTTGGGCTTCGTGCCGATTATTTGAATCCTTCAGGGATTGATATCACTGTTTTTGCACTACTTTGCATATTATTTGATCTCGGTCCAAGGTTTTAAATACTTTTTTGCAAACTCAGTCATTTTTTTCTAAGATTTGAAAGCTTAAATGATATTTTACCGACGTTCGGAACGGAGGACTGTTATTGGAATATTGCCCTAGTGGCTATGTGCATTTCTAGACTGAGCATAGATCGGGTTGCGCACCGCAGCAGTGTTGCATGTGCATTTTTGGACTGAGGATAGATCGGGTTGCACGCCGCAGCGGTGTGATATTGATATTGCGCTTGGGCTGTAGGAGCACCTTCGGAGTCTGAACCCCCACAGTGAGCGCGGGTACCCAAATGGATCGGGTTGCGCATCGTAGCGGTCATGTGCATTGCATTGAATTTATGCATTGGTTACTGTTTGTGTTACGTGGCATGACATTCAGCACTCTCATATCATTGGCATTCATGCTATTTCTAGCACTGTTACCAGATACCCTGGTGTTGTTTGTAAAGGAGTGATGTGCCCGAGGGGCTGACTTATGTGCGGACTTGCACTATCTGATTATGCATTCAATTGCTTGACTGTTGGGAAAAAGGGCATTTTCAAAAGAGGTTTTTAACTTAGCCAGATATATTCTAAAGGATTTTCATGGAATTACTGTTTTCTCAAAGGGTCTTACTGTCCTATATAGAAAGATGGAGTGCTTTACATGTTTTCTTATCGCTCAGTTATTATTTACTCTTATTACTCATTGAGTTGGAGTACTCACTTTACTCCCTCCATCTCGTGTGCAGTTGCAGGTATTGTTCACCCGGTAGCGGGTTTTGGGCTGATTGAAGGTATCACTATTGTAGCGGAGTAGTGTGACCGCCAGCATTCGCGGCACCTAATTTTTCCTTCTTTGATTTTAAATTTGATTCATGTAAATTACAGACTCTGTAGTTGTGTTCATGCTTCTTTAGATGCTCGTGACTTGTGACACCCCGGTCGGGTTGTGTTGGGTAGTAAATGTCGGCTATTAATGCCATTAAGTCGTATTATTCATTCATTTATGTTTATTAATTGTTAAAAATGGGCATTGTTATTCTGTTGGCTGGCCTTGTCTTCACGAGAGGCGCCATCATGACCGGGTTGGGGAATTGGGTCGTAACAAGAGTTCCCTAAGGACCTCAAGGGGTCCCGGGCAGTGCTCACTCCCAGATTTGCATAACCAAACAGAATGAGTGCAATGTGGAAGGGCCAGCTCTTATGTGTCCAAGTTTAGGGGGAGCTCAAGGGTCCCAAGGCAAGCTCACACAAGAGGGGCAGAACTTAGATTCTAAGAATATAGTGGAAGTGCAGAACACATGTTGAAAGAGATTTACTTAAAAAAGTTGGACTGATAGTCCATTTTTGAAAGCAATTAGTGACAGAGGTGATTGAAATCAGTTGTAGTAATGAAACTCAAACTACACAAAATCATCCATACAAAAGGGTCAAGGAGTTTGGGACACACATACATCTGACTGTGAACACATAACCCCATTAAGGGTCTTAGGACTAATTGGACATGCATAGCAATGGCTGATACTGGCATGATCACATGCTAGTTAGAAAGAGCATAATCACATTGAGGGAATAGGGACTTAGGATAGCAAGTGACAAACATAAAGGAATGCATTAATCGAGAGAGAAATGGGATATTACAGCATGCTGATAATGTAACTTGACTGCAGAACCACAAGTAGAAGTAAACAAAAATGAGGGAAACTGAAACAATTAAAGAAACATATTGTTGTTGAGGTTTAAAAATTAACTAGGACATACCAGTAGAGAAAGCAAGGGGCAGAAAGGTAAAGTAAGCAGGATTCCACAGTTTAGCCTAGGCTTTCAGCCGACTAGACAAAGCAGTAGCACAAGTTAGAATAGAGAAAGTAAGAGTTTTGAGTGTAAGTGTGTGTTTCTGAACTCAATTATTCGTGTCTTTGAAAGAAGAGAGGGTAGGGTATTTATAGTTTTGAAAACGTGAAGAAGAATAAGGTAACAAGTAAAGTTTCAACTCAGACATGGAAATAACCACAATCAGAATCAATTAACACAAGTACTTCTCTTTAATCAAGGGATTACTGCTCAAACGGATACTAACAGGGCTAATTAAGGGAAGAAATCAGTTTGAGACAAATTGATTCTTGCCATATAAGGGGGCAGTAAAAGTATGAAGTAAATAATTAAGTCTAAGTACAAAAATATACTTAATTTTGGGAAAGATTCAAGGTAAAATATCACAGCAATGAAGGGAAGGGAATCAATCAATTTAGACAAAAACGAGTAAAAATTAGGGTTTATAAGGGAACCCTTTGCAATCAGTCGTAACATTGAGGAAATCAAGATCAATCAAGAAAAAATCATGACTCTGTTTTTCAACATATAAATAGCAAGGGATGGACATGCATACTAGGCATACAGGATCAAACATATTATAAAAGAGGAGCAAATTAAACATACATCAATAGCAATAGTAAGTTAGGATTCAATAGTAAATAAACCTACTCGAAGCACAGTAGGCAACAAGGTGAAGTGGTCACATAGAATCAAAGATAAGGAAACCAGTCTTAACAGGTAAAGAAAGTCAAAAACAAATGAAGAACTCATAGCAATAAGTAAGGCAGACCCTTTTAAGAAACTAGGGTTTATGCAATAGTCGAGTTAATAAATGGTAAGCACTCAGAACCCGGTAAGTCAAACAAGAAAAAGGATTCAAACACAAAAGCCTCTATCAAAACAACATTCAAACAAACAAAAACAGCTTTAGAACTCAAATAAAACCCAAAAGTACCTAGGGTTTCAACACAATAAACCAGATAGAAGAAAAACATAAGCACATCGTTTAAACATAGTAAAACAACACTAAAAATCGAAGAAGAGGTCTTTAAAAAAAACCTAATTTGAAAACGAAGAGTCACTTTGAAAGATATCGAAAAAACCTTTTGGAGAACATCAAGAAGTTCATAGCATACATAGATCTAAGACAGATCTGAAAGAAAAATCGAACAGCTCTTAGAGCTAGGGTTTCAAAGAAACCAAAGAAAGTGAGAAAGACTTTGGAAAGTTATCGATCTAGCCGTAAAAGTCAAGGATCTGACTTGAAACAGCCATGGATGGATGGAAAAGGACCAGAGATCGAAGTCGAGCAAGGACTGGACTATATCTCATTGACATTTGTCCATGAAATCACACAAACGAGCCACCAGAAGATGTAGGAGGCCGGTATACATCTTGCACGGTCATGGGAGTCCATGGATTAGGCAGGGATTGAAAGGAATTAAGGTGGAATTAGGTGGCAGGGGATATGGTTTATGTGAGGATGCAGAGAGAATTAAGAGGATAGGGATTCAAAGGTGGCGGGTGGTAGCAAATGAAAGGGTTTGGGGGTAGTTTGGTATTAATTAAGGCAAGGCGTAATAGTGGCCATTGATCTGAATGATCAACGGCCTAAATTAGAAGGGGTAGGTGGGTCGATTTATGAAATTGGGTTTGGGCCTGGTCCGGTGGGTTTAATTGGGTTGGGAATTGGAGTCTGATTTGGGTTATAATTGAAAGCCAAATGTGGCTACGAGTTAAATAGCCATTTCCCCCCTTTTATTTTATAAAAAATAGCAAATAGTTTCTAAAAATGAATTTAAAAAGCCAAAATGATTTATAACACATAAATATCAATCTAAAAATATATGACCCAATTTTATGAACATAAAACGCAATTAGACCTCAAAATGGCTAATATAGCAATTATATGCAATTAGCTTTAAAATTACTAAATAAAATTGTAAAAAATATGTAAAAAATAAATTAGCCATATTTTGGCTTAAATATGAAAATACAATAGATTAATTACCAAAAATACTAATTTTGGAGATAATTATTGCGATTTTAGGGATGAAAAGGGAAATAAATCAGTTTAAAAACCTTAAAAATTATGGAAAAAATAATAAAATACTTGGACATACTTATATATGCATATATATGCTATTTTGAAAGTATTTTACATATTGAAAATATATAGGGAAAGCACATAGTGTTTCACGTGTCCATGCTTCGGAAGTATCACGGTGATCCATCCCACGTATTAGATTTCAGCACTGTCCAATTTGACAAGGACTTGTCATATGAGGAAGAGCCGATAGCTATTCTAGACCAACAGGTTTATTAGTTGATATGGAAGAGTTTCCCTTTTGTTCGTATTCAGTGGAGAGGTCAACCTGCTGAGGCATCCACCTGGGAGTCCGAGTCCGATATGCGGAGCAATTATCTCCATCTTTTCTCCAACTCAGGTACTTCCTTCTTATGTCCGTTCGAGGATGAACGGTTGTTTAGATGTGGAGGATGTGATGACCAAAAGCTCATCACTTGAGTTACGAGTAAATTCAGTGCTCTAAGGCCTTAAAACCTCCTTTTCACTCACCTTGATTTGCGTGTGCGGTCCAGGTGCATGTCCAAAATGCTTTTATGTGGAATTGTGATGAAAATATTAATTTGGCCTTTAAAAATTAAATTTAAGTTGACTTCGATCAATGTTTTAGGTAAACGAACCCGGACCCGTAATTTGACTGTCCCACAGGGTCCGTAGGAAAATATAGAACTTGGGCGTATGCTCGGAATCGAATTCCGAGGTTCGAAGCCCGAGAAATAAATTTTTGGAAGAAATTATTTTACTGAAAATATAAGAGTTTTTGGAAATTCGACTATATTTACAATTTACGGTATCGAGCCTGTATTTTTGTTCTGGAACCCCGTACAGGTTCAATATGACATTTAAGATGCATCTGTGAAGTTTGGTAAGAATCAGAGTCCATTTAGTATGAATCGGACCTTCATTTGAGAAAATAGAGATTTTGGATGTTCTTGAGTAATTAAATGAATTTGAGGCTTAATTCGTAGTTGTTGATGTTATTTTGATGATTTGATTATACGGGTAAGTCAGTATAATGTTTTTGGAATTGCGTGCACGTTTGGTTCGGAGCCTCGAGGGCTCGGATGGGTTTTAGATAGGCCATAGAGTGGATTTAGACTTAGAACATAGCTGTTGCAGGTTCAGAGATGTTGCAGGTCTGTGAACCAGACTATGCGGTCCGTAGTGGTTTCTTGCGGCCGCGGTGGGCACTTCGCGACCGCGGAGGTAATTATGCGGTCCGCGGTGAGGCAAGGCTTCCCTTTTTCGGTCGCGCTTGATTTCTTGTGGTCCGCGGTGGAGCTCCGTGACCGCAGTCCTTTTTGTGCGGTCCGCGGAGAGGGTCTGAGAGGAGTATATTTAAACGGGACTTTTAGTTATTTTTTATTTTTCAAAACCCTAAAAACATAGGAGGCGATTTTCCAAACACTCTTCCTTCTCCAAAACATTAGTAAGTGATCTTAAATTCATTTATGTCACTCCTAAACTTCTTATTACAAGATTTCATCCTAGAATATAGGTTTTTCATGGTGGAATTGAGAATTTTGGGCAAAACCTAAGAATATTGAGATTTGGGGATTTAGACCTCAAATTGAGGTCGAATTCCAAATCCAATTATATATCCGGGCTCTGAGGTGAATGGGCAATTGGATTTTGGT
This sequence comes from Nicotiana glauca, assembly GCA_026770625.1. Classification (NCBI taxonomy): domain Eukaryota; kingdom Viridiplantae; phylum Streptophyta; class Magnoliopsida; order Solanales; family Solanaceae; genus Nicotiana; species Nicotiana glauca. The sequence goes on along the minus strand of MU720196.1, from coordinate 71,736 downwards.
CTTAATTTCAAGTTTGGATCAAGCGGGCTCAGGGTCGATTTTTTACTTTTTGGGAAAAACTTTATAAAACCTATTATCATGCATTAGAATTGATTCATTTAGCATTTATTGATATAGTTAAGTGACTTGTGGATAGATACAAGCGAATTGGTGGTGGAATCAAGAGGTAAAGCGGTAGTTGAGGCTTGAATTGTGTTCGTGGTATCGAGGTAAGTGTTTGGTCTAACCTTAGCTTGAGAGATTAGGAGTGGTGTCCTATCGCTATGTGTTATTTGTTGAGTACGACATATAGGCATGGTGACGAGTACCTATATATTGGTGTCAAGCAAGCCCGTGAGTCTTATACTATGGTTAATATGACTCCGTTTGTATTGTTCATGCCTTATGTGATGATTTTTATTGTTCACCAAAGCTTGTGGAAGTAATAGTGGTATTTGAATATTGAAGAGCGTTGGCTCAAGTTGTATAATGAGTTGTGGAATAATAATTGGCGATTGAACCTTATAGAGCATCAAGTTATGAAGTGAGTTGTGAAGTAAATGTGAAAAAGAGAAGAGGATTATTATATTGTCTCCCTTGCCGGGATATTGTTGCTTTTAATTCTATCTCCCTTGCCGGGATATTGATGTTTTTTATATTGTTCCATTGGCAGGATTTGATTGTTGTACACTTGTTCTCTTGCCGGGATTTTATTATAATTTCAGTTATTACCTTGCCCTTATTTCTTGGGATTGTTATTTGGGTGAGGAAGAATGTTAAAGCACGAAGGGTGATGCCGTGCATTGTTTTGGTGAGAGAGTGTTAAAGCACGAAAGGTGATGACGTATATGATTTTGTGAGGAAGAGTGTAAAAGAACGAAGGGTGATGCCGTACCGCACGATGTACAATTACGTGCCAATGATATTGATTCTTATGGTGAGGACGAGAGTAAAAACACGATGGGTGATGCCATGCAGATTATGTTGATTCTTATGGTGAGGTCAAGAGTAAAAGCATGAAGGGTGATGTCATGCACTTGTTTGATTTTTTATTCTTGTTGATAAATGAGTTATGGTGTTCCTTATATTTACCTGTTATCCTTCTGTTCTCATTTGATGTTTCCCCCTCCTATCCTTAACTGTACATTCCTGCTTTTATTTTTCGGTCGTACATGATTTGACTGCACAGGTTATTTGGTAGTCTAGTCCTAGCCTCATCACTACTTCGCCGAGGTTAGGCTAGGCACTTACCAGCACATGGGGTTGGTTGTGTTGATACTACACTCTGCTCTGTGTGCAGATCCAGGTACTGGAGCATATGGACCGTAGTTTTAGGCTGCTGCCTTCAGTCCATTCGGAGATCCAATGTTGTCTTGCAGGCGTCCGCAAGCCCTGGCGTCTCCCTCTATCCTCATCTTGTTTCATTTATGTATTTCGGAAACCATGTTGTATTTATTTTTCGGACCTTGTTTGTAGTACTCTTAGACCGTCTGTGAAGTCGTGACACCAATTCTGGGTAGTCTTTGTTTAAGAAATCGTATTGGAAGTAATTAAATGATCTTTATTTGTTTCTTCTGCTTGTTTAAATTTCGTTGTTTATAAACTGTTGGTTCATAATTGTTAAAGGATTAAAAATAGAAAAAAGGTAAATATGTTCAACGGTTGGCTTGCCTAGCTTTCACTAGTAGGCGCCATCATGACTCCCGAGGGTGGGAAACCCGGGTCGTGACATTTATTGTTTTGATTTATTATAAGGCGAGATTCTTTAGTGAGTCAATAAGCCTGTAAATTGGACAATAATAATAAAAATTGGAAAAATTATAATTAATTGATAGAATCTATGTCTCGACTTTAAGATTGATGATACTCCTTTATGAAAGCTTATAATGTTTTGTGTGTAAACCCGACCGACGAATTTGTATCCGACACATGAAGTAAGTTAAGCGAAAGTCTAAAGGAAGTAATTAACAAATTAAATTGTCAGTAATTTAATTTGATTGATTAGTATATGATCTTATTATGGAGGGTTAAATAAGATTTTATGGAAGAATTGAAATGGAACTAAGGGGTGCAATTTCGAATTTGTAGTGGAATAATTCGTAATTTATTATGGTATAAATTAGTAGGGAAATAATAGGAAATAAAGAAAACCTTTCCTTTGTGTAAAATAAAACCCAACAAGTTTTTGGAAAAGGGTTTACCCTAAAAACGTGGCTTTATATACATGGTATAGGGCTGGCCATTTTTCTACACGAATTTTACTTGAAATTTCGCCCACCTGAAATTCTCTTTTTTTGAATATTATTTGGGTAACATAATAAGAGACTGTGGAACGTTTTCTGGAGGTTGTGATCTTGCTACTTTAGAACTGGAGACTAAGATTGATCTACTTTGTTCACGCTTCAAGAGGTAACACGTATAATCTCCATATGTGCTAATTGTTTAATTTACACGTGAATATGATACTGAAACTTCTTCCGCTGTGATATATAATCCAACAATCGATATTGGAGCCTACTCACGTCATGATCATGAAAAAGGAACATCATGTTAATATGCAAGTTTTGAATTACATGCAAAGATTCTTTTTCTGAAAAGTTGCACTGCTCTATGCATGAATATTTGTTCGAGAATTTTTGATTATTCTGTAATTCCTGTAATATTTATTTATTATTGATGATATTTGATAAGAATAATCTGAAAATTATATTAGTACAAGAAAAATACAAAACTCGTTTTTGGCCAAAGTGGTCAGAAAATCGGAGGTTACCTTCGGTGAATTTCTATTGTTACACTTCTCTGTCATTTTATTATATCATTATATCTTCTGCCTTGTTTCTTATTCTTCAAATAGGACCCTAGCCTAATCTCGTCACTACTATACCGACATTAGGCTTAGCACTCACTGGGTACTATTGTGGTATACTCATACTACGCTTGTGCACATCTTTTTGTGCAGATCAAGACACTTATTTCCAGACCAAATATCAATGAGCTAGTCCATACGTGGACGCTTTAAGATATATCTGCCAGCGTACGCACGCGTTGGAGTCTCCTTCTATCTTTATTATGTTGTTTTCCTTATCCTCATTAGACACTGATGTATTGAGATATTTAGTATTTCTCTTTAGATCCTGTGACTTATATATACCGGGTTTTGAGAGTTTTTTATACTCTGAGTTGCAGATTTTTTTATTATAGTTGTTGATATTTTGCATTTAGCTTAATATTTCAGTTACTCCGCATACTTTTTAGGCTAACCTAGTCTTAGAGACTAGGTGCCGTCACGACATCCTACTGAGAAAAATTAGGATCGTGACATTACCCAACCTATAGTCTCCCCCTCACTTAAAAAAATTGAATAAATAAGACCTCTTATTTCATCTCACCTCCTTTGTCAATATCATATGGTCTCTCAAGAAATTAGGTGGATGCACAATTTAAACCTTTTTATTAAGTTAACATTTTAACCTTTTATAGTATAAATAATGTCCATTGAATTTGATTAGGACATCTTGATTAAACACCAGCTAGTTAATAAGGTTAGCAGATTGTTATGCTCGCTAGTTGGGGGGAGATAATAGATAGTTCTATTGGTGTGTTCAATTGTCAAACTTATCAATTATACCTAGTTACGAAGTATGCTTGAGATTTTCATGTGCTATATTCAACTTTAAGGGTCTCAGCTTCATTATTTTTTAAATTTGTTCCATTATCTCATGTATCAGACAATACATCGAAAATAAATTCTCGCTATTACTTGAAAATCTCCTTCATCCAATTCGCCATCATGCAAGTCTTGTACCACCAAAAGCTCTTCAAAATGGATATAATTCAAGAATGATTTATTTGATGACTATAGTGGAATGGGTTCTGGGAGTCATTAACTAACGCTAGAAAGGTTATAAGCTTAGGAGAAGAAGTTATATCAGGATTTTAAGGTACATGCATATTGGCCAAACATATTCTTGTCTTGACAGGACACAATTTATTCTTCAGAGACCATGTGTTATCGACAAAGGGGGAGAGATGAATTAAGGGTTTTTTTTTAGTGGGAGACTTTTGGTTTGGTATGGGTAATTTTTAAGTGAACCGAAAAAAAAATAGGGATGAGATATTTTAGTATCGTACTGTCAAGATCCAAATTCCATTTAGTCATGATGACACCTAACTTAACCCGCTAGAAAAGCCACATAATAGTTATACAACTCTAATCAAGATCATAAGTAATCAATAAATAAAATAACTAAGTCTCCATAAAATATCACAAAGATTCGTAATACAAGTCATGAGTCACTAAGATTTGAATTTACAAAGCTGGTACAAAATTATATACATATCTGTTTGGAATATACATAATCAGAGTACGATTCCTTAACTACCAAGGACAAGTGGTAGCTATATCCGAAAAACAGGTACATCTTCAATGCCATCTCACGTTAAGGGTGTAAATGGATATTTAATAACCGACTAAACCGACCGAATTGTATCATGTCGAATCGATTTATAAGTTTTTTTAAAACCGTAGGGTTTTATATAAAACTATAATCATACCGATAATTAGGGTAGGTTTTTTATTTTATAAAAAAACTGAAAAATGCCGAACATTACCGAATAAATTTACATGTAAAAATATGTTTATATATTAAGTTTAAAAATAATAATATGTTAAAAGTATCATTGGGCCTTAAAATTGTGAAAAAGGTTACAAGTCAACAAATAAGCAAACACAAAATCTTCATTCCCAAACCTTTAATGCTACTCCTATTGAAACTAAATTATTTCCAGCATATTCACTAGCAATACACAAGGTATTCTGGCGATTAGTAGTGTTGGCCCAAGTAAAGGTTAGTTTTGAAGACTGACAAAGGAACTCATGATGAACCAGGTCCATCTAGTGGTCCATCCCTCAGGTGCACAAAAACGGGCAGATTCAAGCATGCGGGTTTCACGTGAAGGAGATAAGCTTAACTTGGTATATTTAATATCTCCTGATCGAAAAGGTTGTATAATTGATAAGGAGAAGGACTCCTTACTCAAAGAGAACACTATCCAAGATAGGGAAGGAGTTAGAAGTTAAAATCAACTAGAACTCTTCCACCAAGGAAGAGTTGCATCAGAGCTCTAGTTATTTCTTCATCTACTAAC
>MU720196.1:21236-46485 GCA_026770625.1 Nicotiana glauca | reverse complement strand
CCCCCCGGGTATGGGTGGGGCATAGAGCACCTGTAATATATGTGGTTCATTGTCATTACAACTGAGGCAAAACTAGATACGTGGGTATACACTTGAGTGTGCATGTAAAATTTTCTCTTTTTTCGTCATTATTGAAGAGGCGAAAGGGGTTTTTTAGCACAAACTGCCACTTTTGATATTTTAAAGAATTTGAATTCTTAATGGGGTTCGATTACACATCCAAACATTACGCAAGCGTCAAAGCCTATTCTAAGGTAAAAACTTCAAGTAGGGCAATATAAATTAATAAAGTTAAAATATAAGATAGTGGGAACATATAGTGGTAGATTGAAATTAGAATGAGATAATCACCATTTCAATGTGTTAGATTTTTAAGAATCTTATGGGAAATGTTTTCTAGCTGAAAGTTTTTTTGATAAGGTAAATTGTATCAATCAAAAGGGAGAAAAAACTATCGCATCAAGAAGTATACCAAAAAGTAGAGAATTTACATCAAAACATGATTCTCTACAAAAGACGCCCAATCTTTTTCTAGCTGAAGTTTTGTGTTAGTTTTAGACGTTTGTTCTGTTCCTTAGCAATAGAGGTTTGGATGATGGTTCAATTCGGGTTATTGATGCTTGTTTTTGGACACCTCCCACCTATGTACTCTGTTGAGTCTGTCTTTGTCCAAAATATCGGCTTTCATTGTTCCGTGATTATCAAATGGTTGATACAGTTCCAACTGCATCACCAACAATTTTTAGCTTATTAGACAAACGACAAAATGCGTTTTACCTATTTCTAGGTATGGAAAATGACTTGGAACCATTATAAGTTCTAAGATGTTAAAATGCCTTGATGCTTGGAAGTGAATCCCTAACAGCTGATTTTCTTTATCTTATAATATGATAATTGATTCTCTATAGCTTTCTGTGAATCGTATCTGACATATTATTTAATAATTGGTTTGCAGGCTGCAGATTCGCAAGTTGTCTCGGACTATGTTCGCTACTTTCTACATCAACACACGTAATCCATCAAGCCACCTCTTATTTAATTCAAATGCTTACTTCCTGGTGATATTAGTCACTTGCAAATGAATATCCCTTAACCCCAAAGCCGACAGGCTTGTAGCTAGTTCCTTTCAAGGTTTCTCGTTAATGGTGAAAGTTGTTATTCTTATTTGCCCTGATAAGCTGCTGTCAGATTTCAGCTTTTTGATTGATTTCCTCGTCGTCAGGATTGTGGAATTGATTGGTTGAACTACTCATATTTTAAGCTCGAATCAGCACACCAGAATTTCCCCTTGTTTATTTATTAATTTTGGCAGGAAATTAGATTATGATAAAGTGGCTCTTGCTTGCCCCTTATTTAGTAAAAATCATTTTTTTGGGTGCACTTTTAAGGTTGAAAGTTCTTGTGGATGCAGGATACAGCTTGGCCAGCCAGCCACCGTCAAGGTTGCGGCGAACCTTGTTAGGTTATTATCCTACAACAATAAGGTTTGCTTCTATAAGAAATATGCTATCTCTTACTATTTTATTCTATAGAATTTCTAGACTTAAACTTATACACTTGCTTATTTCGCTTGTCACTTAATGATATATGTATAGATAGCTTGAAAGTTCTGGAATCTGTTTCGTTTCTTTCTTCTCTTTAATGCAAATCGTTCTAGCTGTTGAGAACCCATGGCAAATAATCAGCCTTAAAAATTGTTTTTAAATGATTGTGTTAGGAATGGCCGTCCTCTAAAGAAAGTTGGGATATAGCACCTTCTTACTCAGAAAGCTGTGGCAGAATCTCTGCTCATCTATTAGGTGCGACTTTGTGGTGTAATATGGGGATTAAATCGCCCATATATCTAATAATTTAAATATTAAAGGGTCATTATGTCCTATAGAAATCCGGAATCATTGAATGAACTGTATTTAGCAGTATCTTAGTGGTAGTGTGAACAATCAATGGTGGTGCAAATCAGATTTTATTTCCCCGCTCCCCAATTTTCCAGTTCCATTTTGAGGGATTTTGGATGCAGATAATTTGAGAAACCTAAGACATTTGTCCGTACATGATGTGTTACTGAAATTTACAATTCTTCATAGAATTTCTTATTCTTCCCCGAGCCAATTCTGAAGTAATAAGCGTATCATACTACGTATCTCCTTTTTCCCATTTCTGTGGGGAATTAAGTTGGATGGATTTATACATATATTTATCCATCCTGTATTTTAAATCATATCCTCAGAAATGTTTGGATATAACCTTTTAAGGTTTCTTTTACTACTTTCTTTTGACTGAACTTTCCTGCACATTTTTCCTAGAGAAGACTCAGCTTCTGCATATTATTTTAACTGCCTATGAGTTCTTTCTAACTAATTTCTGAACTCGAATATTCAGGCTATGCTTCAAACGGGAATGATTGTTGGTGGATGGGACAAATATGAAGGGGGTAAAATATATGGTGTTCCTCTTGGGGGCACACTCTTGGAGCAGCCTTTTGCTATTGGAGGTTTGTTGTCAATCTGTGCTCTTTGAGTATCTCATGCGTCTGCTTCCCAGGAGCACTTTGCTGGTTAACTGTCTAGATCTGTTGGCTCTTAAAAAACCACCGGTATAGGTTACTTGGTTGTAGTGTATCTTCCTTTAATGGCAGCTGCTCAATAGGTTATGTTTATATTGAATTTAATGGGATAATCTCATGTTTATTTTGATTCTATACAATCTGTGCAATTGGTTGAATGAGATACAACGAGTTATCGTCATCTAAAATCTGGTGGATAGAGTGATTTTATCACTATTTGAAGGAAGGGGAGGCTTGGCGTAACTAGTAAAGTTGTTGCTATATGACTAGGACGTCGCGGGATCGAGCTGTGGAAACAGCCTCTTGCAGAAATACAGGGTAAGGCTGCGTACAATAGACCTTGTGGTCCAGCCCTTCCCCGGAACCCCCGCATAACGGGAGCTTAGTTCACCGGGCTGCAGTTTTTATTGCACTGCCGGAACTGGCAACTGATCTGACCCATTGGAATGAAAATAGAGCATTGGATCAGAAATAGCATAAAAGAAGATAATGCATTGAAAGGAAATACCAAGTCTGCCAGGAAGATTTAGAGATGATCTCACACTAAAGTGTCATTGAAGTATATTCATATTGTTGCTTAACATACTTATTTGTCTGTTCGCCTTGGCTAGTTTTAATGATCTGTGTTGTGCTTTCTCTGTTGATAATCTGTGTTGTGCTTTCGCTGTTGATAATCAATAATCTTGTCAGCTTGCCTCCAATGTCCTTCAAATGCTACCATTAGCTGAGAAATATTCTGATGTTCTCTTCATTTGATGTTTATAGGATCTGGATCTAGTTATTTGTATGGTTTCTTTGACCAAGCATGGAGGGAAGGAATGACCCAAGAAGAAGCAGAGGTTTGTTGCATAATATCTTTAAACTTTTTAATTTATAGAACATGGTTTGACCATGATGAGCCATTTGCTTAAGAAACCTCTTAATTGTTTCTGTCACACTTTAGGGTCTTTAGGTGTTCTTTTGTTAGTTTTGGGATGTAGCAAAGTTTTTCAGATTTTTCTTTTTTCAAACCCAAGGTTGCTAATTCTGAAGGGAAAGCAAATGCTTTTAGAGTAATGTATGCTCTGCATGATGTATCTATTGGATTGTTGTTGTTTTCAACATTATAATTTTGTGAAGTCAGAAGATATTCCGCAATAAACAGTAAAATTCTTCCATCTTTTGGTAGATAGGTGCTGATGATCATGATTTGCATTCCTCTTTTTTGTATTTGCTCTGCAGATATCTCCAATGATTTAACTTTCCTTTGATATACTTTTGCAGAAACTGGTTGTGACTGCAGTATCTCTTGCCATTGCCCGAGATGGTGCGAGTGGCGGCGTAGTTCGCACTGTAACTGTGAGTTATTTTCTGCTTTATTACTCGTGCACATGCCCGTTGTATGATTTAGGAAAAGTTATTGCTAGACTAAAGTCATATGTCAGTATTGAAGTTGGACTAAAGCCATAGTGATGCCACTTTGTGCAAATAATTATATAAATATGTTATTTACCCATTAAAAAAAGGCCATAGTAATGCCACTTACCGTAATTTTTTTTACTTGGATAATGTACTAGTTTTTAAATGTTGGGGTAGAAAACCTCTCGCATACAATAATTATGCCAGAAAGTAAAGAGCCTATACAAAAATATGGTTTTATACAAAAGACACCACAAATTTATACTAATCAGAACTTTATGGGTGCACCAAAAGTTAATTAAAACCAAAAGACATGCCTTTATGTGTTGAGTCGCATCATTTGTACTACCTATTTTAGAACATCCACTCTTGCTTAAAGCCCTTCTTGGTTTTGCTTGGTATGCCCTCCATTAATGCCTGGATCTAGGCCTACATTTGGACTTATTTTAAGATCTGAGGAGGTAATGTTTACTTTGTTAGAGCATGATATATTAATGAGGACTGTATACTTCAGAAAGGTCATCTCCTACCCTTCCTTTTATATCTCCTGTGCTTGCTCTCTTGCAAGCTTAGCATAATTTTTCAGCTTCAAGAATTGATTTGTGTCAAAAATATCGTTCACTCATCTGATGTTTTCTGGAGAACATGAGGACCTAAGGCAATAGCTTCTTTGTATATTTTATTCACGGGAGCACTTGTGTTTTTCAACAGTCCAGTAAGCATAAATCCCTTTTATGCAATCTGATGTGTAAAACCAGGCTATGGTAAAAACTGAGATGTTGTATGTGCGGTAGACTTTGCATCTATGGTCTGTTTCCAATCGATTAAGAATGTCTTTTGCCTATTTTTGACAACCAGATAAACAAAGATGGGGTTACAAGAAAGTTCTACCCAGGTGATACTCTTCCACTTTGGCATGAAGAAATAGAGGCTGTGAACTCTCTGCTGGATATTGTGCCTGCCACAAGTCCTGAACCAATGGTCAGTTGAAAATTGGAAATCAACTGTCAACATGTTTGAGCCTCTAGAATTGTATTTCCTTTCGTGATATACCAGTACTAGCTCCCTATTGTGGATCATTGTTCTTGTCCTCTTCCTTTGTCCTCTTCCAACTTCATACACTCTTGGGGCAGACAGTTCCAATTCTGTAATGTCATATTTGCCTCAAAAAAATATTTTATCACTATGTTTGCAAACATGGAGAAAGCAAGGGTAATCAAAGTCTGAAACTTTTCTTTCTGTACTTTTATTTGTTTATGTTGTTCAAACGGGAATAAACCAGCCTATGGAGAATACGAATGAGCTTGGCGCTTAGATAATAAAGAGGCAAACTGACTTCTTGACGGTTTCCCTTATAAGCCGAAATAAGTGAAGTAGAAGTATTTTGCTGCTCCCTCACTAGGCATGAATTATTATTGGATACTCCCTCTTAGTTATAGAGAAGATATGATATCAACAAAGCTCTGATTTTAAGTATGGAGCAGGCCTGCAGCTGTTTTTCTTCAATTTTAAGTAGCACCACATTGAAGGTTGACTTGAATAACTTTGCAAGTTAAAACTAAATAAGCATCTTCCTGGATTCAGCCTTAGATCATCGGGTTGAGTAATTCGAAAGCAAATGGGATAACAATACGTAGTTAGGTCCAGAAGAGCTAGATGCTTGGACTGGTATGATGATGGTATATGTCGATTATTGTTTGCCACTGCATTACACTCTTTCTCATACCTACATTTCTCCCGAGGGGCCTTTGTGTTATGCAACTCGCTCCTTCTTCAACCACACATACATACTCTCTATTCCCTACCCAACTTTCAGATTGGGTCTATCATTTACATAAAGGTTTATTTATTGACTTGACACTTAACCTTAACTTTAAAATCCATGCTTTAGTTTGGACCATATCATTTTCCTCCCATCTCTAGTACGTCTACCAACGTGTCGACCATTTATATACTTTTCTCAACCTTTTTTGGTTTAAAAGAAGTCAAATTAGTAGTATTTTCATTATTTCCTAAAAACAATATCAGTACATATTAAGGGGGCTAAAAAACAGAAGTGTGAAATATTTAAGCAAGAATTGCAGAATCACTGCAGTGGTTGTAGTTATCTAAGTAAATGCGAGCCCACCATTGGCCACTAAGGCCTAGTTACTCGCACCACCATTGCAAGTCAATTCTATTTGCTATAGAAATAGGACAAATAATTTGCAGAAAAGTATCTATATATACGATATTCCAAAAAGTTCAAGCCGTTAATTATTAGTAAGAAATTAATTTATGTTAGAAACTATAACATAAAGGAAAATTTGTTAATAAACTAAAGAGACTCGTCGGAAACTGAAATGAGTAGTAGGTCGCTTAGGACAACGAAGAGAACAAACGAAGAAAACAAAAAAAAGGTGCAAGGCACACAATTACTTTACAGACACACGCATATATACAGAGAAAAAGAAAAAAAGAGTAGACGTTTCTAAAAACTCACACGTACTATATATATATATATATATATATATATATATATATATATATATATACACACATATACATATTGCATATTAACTGATTTTCACTTAACTAAGTGTAATGACCCAACCGCACATTTTAAATTTTAGTATCCTATTCCCTTATTTGAGACTTCCCTCGGGATCATTTAATAAATTTTGACTTGTGGGTATGGGTGATTCGTAGTGGCGGAGCCAAGATTTTTATTAAGGGGAATCAAAATATAAAGAAATAAACTTATCAAGAAGTCAAGGGGCATCATTACATAGTATATATAAATATTTTAAAAAAATTACCAAGCTAAATATTGTAATTTTTCGATAAAGAGGTGTTGACACCCCTTGGGTGCATGTGGCTCGAACACGGGTGATTTGGGTCCCGAAATGACTCAGAGTGTTTTGGTAGGCCTACTTGTTAACTAGAAGCCTTAAAGAGCATAGAATTGACCAAAGTCAACAATATAGAGACACGAGCTTAGATTTATAATTTGAAGGTTCCAATAGGTATTTATGATAATTTTGGACTTATACGTATGTCCAAATTAGGACCCGAGAGCCTTGGGTGCGATTCGGCACTATTGCATGAAAATTAGAAGTTTTAAGTACATAAGTTTGACTTGAGAGTTGAATTTGTGTGCAGCGTTTCCATTTGTGTTTTGAGCCTTTGGAGTTTGAACTATCCATATAGGATATTTAGACTTGTCGATATGGTTTGAAGGAGATCTGAAGGGCTTGGATAAATTTCAGCGCGTTTGAAAAAGATTTGGACTGTTGAAACATAATCTTCTGCATTTGGCATAAATTCAAGAGAGTATTTCTGTCCAGCTATGAAGAATTTGGTGATGAAGTCTTGATGAAAATTGCGCCTTTTGAGTCTAATTTTCAGCAGTTCAAACTGTTTACTATTTGAACATTTGTACAAGGAGATAATAGAGCAGTCACTGAAGAGTGACTGAGGCACGATGTACTTGATATTGCGCCTGAGGTTGGGCACAATTTTGGGTGCGAGGCACTCCCTATAGCACCCGTTTCACCCGTGGTCTTCTTTAAGTAGTCTCACCTTTTTTATTTGGTCCATTCTACACTATTTTGAAGCTTGGAAGCTCGAATTTGACGAGTTTTGAGCTAGATTTTCATCTACTACATCGGGGTAAGTTATCCTAGTTTGGATATATAATATTACATGAATCTATCGTCAATTTTGCCTTAGAATCAATAGATTTAAAGGTAGAAAATAAGATTTTGAAATAAAATTTGAGAAAGAATTTTGAGGTTTTGAACACCGAAATGGACTCGAATTGAGAATATATTTGTACTCGGAAGGTTATGGGTCACCAAGATTTAATTTTGGTCTCGAGTTTTGACCATGCGGGTTCAAATTTATTTTTAAGATTTTAATAAAGATTGAATCTTTTTCTTATGAGATTGATTCTTTTTCTTATGAGATTGATAACTCCAATATTATTTGACCTCGTTAAGCATTATTTGGCTAGATTGTGGACGTTTGGAAGACATAGTGAAAGAAAAATGTATTTTTGAAGGTTAAAGCTAGTTATCCTCGCCAACCTTGATTTAGGAAAGTTTTTTCAAGATGACTACATGCTACGTATTTGTGGGTGATGTATATGTTAATTATGAGTTTCAATGATGAAAAATAATATATCACATTTGGTGCAGGATACCAAGGAATAAAACAAAGGAATCAAGAAACAATACCAATCAAGAATAGATTAAGGAAACAATCTATTAACGGGAGCTCTAAAAGCAACACAAGAAAAAGAATCAATGATTAACAATGTAAAAGGAAGAAGCAGCGGAGATCCCGAAAAAGAATCGGTCAATGATTCTAAAAATGATTGACGGAAGCTATTACTGGAAGGTCCCAAATCAAACAGAAACGAGATCGTAAAAGGATGCACTGGAGATCGTTGAAGCTAGAAATAAAGGGACCTATCCAAGTCACTCAAGTGACGAAAAGATATGTCTAGCGGATGAAAAGCTCGCCAAGACAACAAATCAAGGAAGATCAACGGAAGCTTGACTTTATTCTTGGAAAGAATCAATCTATGATTCCTTTTAAGGATCAACTCCCTTGAGTTTGCAGTCTCTCAAGATTCACGTCATTTAAGAGTCAAGAAGGCCTCACGAAGCGTATATATACATATGTTCCAGACTTAAAGAGAATATACTTTGAAGAACTATTATCACTCATTTTGTTCTACTCCAAACAAGTATTGTAGTTCTTTTAGATCTGTTGTGTAATTAGTGGGAGAAGAAAAAGAGGCAAACACTAGTGAAGCGTTCTATCAAGAAAATAAAAGTGACATGATCAAACTGTTGGTCTAAAGCTACATCAATCATTCTGTACTCAAGAAACTTCAATCACTGAAAGAGAACACCCTTGCAACCCAAAGGAACTGGATTAGGGTTCACATTGAATCCGAACTAGTATAAAATTTTGATGTCTTTATTTCCTGTATTTTATTTCTACATTACTATTATCATGTTCTTATCTCTAGTCGACTAATTGTAAACTAGTCAACTATTTATAATATAATTTTAAAATAGGCAATTCACCCCTCCCCCCTCTTGTACTTTCAATTGGTATCAGAGCTAGTCTCAACTTTTTTCTTAATAACCTGTGAGAAAAGATTATGGCAAATCAAGTAATTGTTGGAGCACTCTTTCAAGAAGGAACATCACAAGTTAGGCCACCATATTTTAATGGACAATACTTTTCTCACTGAAAAATGCATATGAAATTATACGCAAAATCCTATGATGTCAAAGCATGGCGAGTTATCAAAAATGGGAACTATCCACTATCAGCAGCAACTCAACCACCTGCTGATCCGGAAGATATAGATGAGTACACAGACGAGCATGTGGCAGTTGTTCAGGTCAGCGCTAAAGCACGAAATTTATTCTATAACGCTATAAATGGAGAGGAATATGAAAAGATCTCAAGCTATGATACAACCAAAGAAATGTGGGAAACTGAAAGTTACTTATGAAGGAACCAACAAAGTAGAAGAAACTCATATTAACATGTTGGTTCATGACTATGAACTCTTCCATATGAAAGAAGGATAATCCATTGAGGAAATGTTTGCAAGGTTCAGTAAAATCATTAGCGATCTAAAAGCTTTTGGTAAACCATACTCAAGTGGTGATCAAGTTCGAAAAATTCTAAGGAGCCTACCTACTACTTGGTAGAAAAAAGTAGTTGCACTCGAATCACAAGATCTAAATAAACTTTCATATGATGAGCTTCGAGGATATCTTATAACATTCGAGAAAACAAACGAGGAAGAAAAGAAGAAAACAATCGCCTTCAAAGCTACAACTGAAAGACCAGAAAATGATATTGACGATGACCCAGAAGATCTTGAAGAGGATATTGACATGGTATCAAGGAACATCGATGGTTTAATGAGAAGATACAGAAACACAGGAAGAGGTAGGATGCCCCCAGGCGAACCAGGCAATACAATGAACAAGACAAGAATGGTGGAAAATGTTTTTATTATGGAAGATATGGGCATGTTCAAGCTGAATATACAGATCTTAAAAGAAAGGTTTCCAGAGGATTCAATTAAAATAAATATTTTGGAAGATGGAGTGATGAAGACAATTCGGAACATGAGGAAATAGCAAATCTATGCTTCATGACCATTCTGGAAAATGACATGAACAAACTCTCCGGCTGCTGGACCGATGAATATCCATCAGAGGATGAATGCAAAGATGACAATGAAAATAGTTTCATAGCACAAGGTGAAACAAGTGAAGTAAGATCTTATATCTGTGATAGATATAATGAATTGCATGATCTAAAAGAGTCTAAAAAAATGTGAATGAACTAAGGAGACTCAATAGGGGAAAAAAAGACTGGCAACTCAAGCTTAAAGAATGTGAAATTAAAAAAGAGGTAATTCAAGATGAAGTTTAGAAATTGTAAATGCAACTTAATGGTATGCGCAAGTCCACCAATCACAGTTCTGTCAAATCTAACCAGATGACTTACAAGTCAACTGGAAAATGACCGGTTAGAATTGAGTCCACAAGTACTAACACAAGTGGTAGATCAAAAATGGACCAGCTCCTATGTACCACTACTGTAATAAAAATGGACATAAATATTCTTTCTGTCAATTTCGTAAATCTAATGTTTTAGGATGGATTTGGAAACCCAAAAACAATTATGATCTTAGTAAAACTAACCTACAAGGACCCAAGCAAACTTGGGTACCTAAAAGAAAGTGATAATTATATTTTGCAGGAACATCACAGGAAGAGCCGCAAAGGAAAATGGTACTTAAACAGTGTGTGTTCCAGTCACATAACAGGTGACAAAAACCTGTTCAAAGATGTTGCAAAGATAAATGGAGGAAGTGTCAAATTTGGCGATGACTCAAAAGGAAAGATAGTTGGCACTGGCACAGTTCCATTTTAATAAAAATTGTGATATTATTGAAGTGTATCTTGTAGACGGACTCAACTACAATCTCTTGAGTATAAGTCAGTTATGTATTCAGGGTACGGAGTTAACTTCAAGAAAACAGGTTGTGCCATTGAAGATGAGAGAGGTAAAATAATACTCCCGGGAAAAAGGTATGGAAATGTTTATATTCTTGATGGTTTTGAAAATCTTGATAGTCACATATGCTTAGCATCTATATCTGATGATCCATGGTTATGGCGTAATAAACTTGATCATGCAAGCATGCATCTTATTAAGAAACACTCCAAGCATGACTTAGTTATTGGTCTCCCTGAACTCAACTTTTCTATAAATCATGTTTGTGATGCATGTTAAATTTGTAAACAAACTAGAAACTCCTTAAAAAATAAAAACATTGTGTCTACTACCAAGCCTTTACAATTCCTCCATATGAATTTTTTTGGACCCACCAGAACTGCTAGCATAGGAGGAAAATGATATGCTTTTATTATTATTGATGACTACTCGCGTTTTACATGAGTGATTTTCTTATTCTCACAAAGATGAAGCTTTGAAAAACTTTGAGATTTTCTATAAGAGAGTTGAAAGAGAAAAAGGTTACCTTATAACAACCATTCAAAGTGATCATGGAGGAGAATTCAAAAGAAGATCATTTGAAGACTTCTGCAATGATCAAGGATATACTCACAACTTCTCAACTCCAAGATTACCTCAATAGAATGGAGTAATTGAGAGGAAAAATAGAACTCTATAAGATATGGCCAGAACAATGATATTGGAATATTCCTTGCCAAACCACTTTCGGGCAGAAGCAGTAAGCACAACGTGACACATTCTCAACAGATGTTTTATAAGACCTATCTTGAAGAAGACTCCATATGAACTATGGAAAGGTGAACGATCCAACATAGGTTATTTCCATCCTTTTGGCAGCAGGTGTTTTATCCACAATAATGATAAGGACAATCTTGGAAAATTCGATCCAAGAAGTGATGAAGGTATTTTTTGGGTTATTCCATAAACAATATATATTTTAGAGTTTATAATAAACACACTTTATCCGTATAAGTACATGTCATATTCGATGAAAATAACACTATGGCCGAGAAAGGAATTATTGCAGGTGATGAAGATATCAGTCAGGAAACACAACAGTCAAGCAAACCTCAATAGTCGACTGATAAGGTAGATGGTGTCATAGAATCAACTAATGAGCCTGTCAATAGTCAACCAGAATCACATTTGGAGTCAATTACTCGTACAATTGCAACACGTCCAAATGAGTGGAGAAGTGAATCGGAATATCCTCAAAAGTTTATCATAGAAGATCCAAGTGAAGGAATGAAAACTGGGGGAGCTCTCAAGAAAAAGGAAAATGTAGCACTCATCTCCCAGATTAAAGAAAATAAGGTTGAGGAAGCCCTAAAAGACTCCGGCTCGGTACACGCAATGCAGGAAGAACTCTATAAATTTGATTAGAATCAAGTTTGGAAATTGCTGCCTAAACCTGCAGATGCTACTGTAGTTGGAAAACAAAAGGGTTTTCCGAACTAAGCTCAATAAAGATGGAAAGGTTGTGAGAAACAAAGACAGATTAGTAGCTCAAGGCTACTCACAACAGGAAGGAGTCGACTACGATGAAACCTTTGCACAAGTAGAGTCTATATAGATTCTTTTTGCATACGCATCCTTCAAACGATTTAGACTTTTCATATGGATGTCAATAGTGCCTTTTTAAATGGCTTTAATAACCTCGTAGTTTTGAAGACTCAAAATTTCTTTACCATGTGTATAAGTTGACTCAAGCTTGATATGGACTCAAACAAGCTCCACAAGCCTGATACGAAAAGGCCTAGTTCATTTTTACTTGATCATGGGTTTATAAGAGGTAAAGTAGATACTACACTATTTATCAAAAGATCATCAGAAGGTAATCTTATTATGCAAGTTTATGTTGATGATATTATCTTTGGAAGTCCTAACCCTCTTTTGTGCAAGGAATTCGCTACTCTTATGCAAAGTGAGTTTTAAATGAGCATGATGGGAGAGCTTACGTTTTCCTTGGACTTCAAATTAAACAATCTGAAGAAGGAACATTTGTATGCCAGACAAAATATACAAAGGAGTTAATTCAGAGGCATGAGTAGTGCTAAAGCAATTAGTACACCAATAAGCCCGTGAACAAGTATTGACAAGGACGAAAAAGGAAACCTAGTTGACGAAACTAAATATCGTGGAATGATTGGCTATTTGCTTTACTTGACTACCAGTCGACCAGATATTATGTTTAGTGTATGTAAATGTGCCAAGTTTCGGTCAGCTCCTAAGAAGTCGCATCTGACTGTCGTAAAGAGAATAATTCGTTATCTCGTTGAAACTATTTTTTATGGACTATGGTATCCACGTTCTAAAATTTTTAAGATGGAAGGTTTTTCAAATGCTAATGTTGTAGGTGATAAGGAAGATATAAAAAGCACTAATGGGAGATGTCAATTACTAGGAAAGAAATTAATATCATGGAACAATAAGAAACAAGGCTCAATTGCATTATCCACAACGGACGCAGAATATATTGCCATTGGGCAATGCTGTGCACATTTACTATGGATGTCTCATCAACTAGGTGACTATGAACTATTTTTTAAACTTATTCAAGTATTTTATGATAACTCTATTACTATATGTCTCTCAAAAAATCATGTGCATCATTCTAGGGCTAAGCATATAGACATCAAACATCAATTCATTAGAGATCATGTCCTCAAGGGAGATATAGAATTATCATTTGTTGGCACCATTGATCAATTAGCAGAAATTTTCACCAAGCCTTTACTTGAAGATACATTTTGCTTCCTAAGAGAACTACTTGGTATTATTTCGGTTGATCATAAAAATTAGGACATATGCATTAGTTTTAATTCATGTGTACCTAATGTTTTAAATTTTATTTTTTTCTGTAAGTATGCATTAGTTTAGCGCCTCCAATTTTTCTCTCTTTTCCCAGCAGTCGCAACTTTCAAGAAAGGAAAATCGATCATCATGACCCTTCACTGACACCCTTTCCTTTCCTACATTCAACCGTCAAAATCCCCTCTTTTAATCCTCTGAACCACTTTTCTCTGTCTTCATTGTTCCTGTTGCTCAGAAACCCTCCTAAAAAATCCTTCAAACTCTTCCTCAAAATTTTTCAATGGCTAAACACTCCAAAAATCCATCTGCCTCTACTAGAAAAGGTACTCGTTCTAAGGGAAAACCCTCTTCTCAGCCCCCAAAATAAGTAGACCTAGGGTCTGACCGCTCAGAAGGGTTTGCCTCTTCTCAGGTAGAATTATTAGACCACTCTCACCACATAGAAGAAAAAGACCTTGGAAAAAGGCCTATGGAAGACCCCCATGAATCTCTTACCCCCAAGAAATCCAAAGTAGACCTCTTGAGTTTTCTAGAGTCCGATCTCAATTTCTAGGATGCCCCAAATAGGATTTCTTTGTTGCTCAGAAAGACAAGCCCATTTCTCAACAACTCTTGATATATTCAAAAATATTTGTTTTCATCTTTTTCCAGTAATACAATTGGCTTACCCTTTGTAGAGTGGCAATCATACTTGAATGACCTCCTATGGCTCCATCATGTAGGAATTGTAAGATTTGCTTCCTTAGATCCTTGCAAGGGCCAACAACTATCTTCCCCTTCCTGTATAACACACCATCCTTTAACATATATATAGGCTTAGCTAAAGGGTCATGTTGTAGTTGTTGAAGGAGTTTCTATAGATGAGGATTAGTTGTACAGGAAGGCGGAGTAGTCAACCTTGACAATATGGAGGCCCTCAATTGTAAGTTAAAGGATCTGTATGTTTTTCAAGGATGGTCTAAATTTCTCTCTGTACCCCTTTCCAAAGTCTATGAACCTTTAGTGAGAATGTCTTATGCCAATCTTCGCTCTAGCAAGCCTAATAAGTTGGAATCCCTAGTTTTAGGAAAACGTATTGTCCTTGATTGTGCCATGTTTGACCTAATTTTTTAGTGTAAGTGCTCCGATTTTCCTATGCTTTTCAAGAATACTTTGCTTGATGTTTGAAATTTCTTTTGATCAAGCAAAACTTTGTATTGCTGAGTATCCATCTGATTTCCTTCCTAACCAGTTAGGTCCCAGTGATATCAGTTTTGAAACCCGAGTTCTGGCCCACATTATTGCAACTACTCTTCTTCCTCGTACTGGATCATTCTCCACCTTATCTCAACGAGATACCTTTCTTGTCTACTGTTTGTGACCAAAATCAAGGTTAAACTATCCTCATGGGTCATAAACTTAATGATTCAGAGCGCTGATGATCCCACCAGTTTGTCCTATGGTATGGCTATCACCCATATTTTGGAAGCCCACAACATCTCTATCTCAGAATACCCATTTGTCTCCGTTTCAAAGTCCTACAAATTTAGAGCTTTCACCAGTATGGTATGTGTGTGCTAAGAGTTCCTGGGGAAAGAAATAGGAAGGTGAAGTAAAAAACATTCAGCCTGATTCCAAGATCAAAGCCTCCATTTCCCATCATAGTGTAAGCGATCCTGATCTTATGGAGAAACTGACTGTTATTGGCAACAAGTTATCCATCATCAAGGACCTTCTTGTTGCAACTCAATCCACTGTTAGGGACATCCTTGCAATCTCCAACGAGACTAGGTCTGATGTTTCAGAGATGAGGGTTAAAATTCTCGAACTTGGAGAAAATACAGTCAAAGCTTTCAAGAAGGTACATGACAGGATTAATGGGGTGACAGTTTCAGCTAATGCCAGCTTTGAACGTCTAAAGAAGGCGATTTGCAACACTCTTACTTATTTCTTGCATCGATAGTTGTGGAAGTTTCAAACAATTTTTTTTGTTTTGTTGTTTTGGACTAGATAACCAGTCACTGGATATTTTTATTTATTTTTGCTAAACTATGCATGCCTATAATTTGCAAATATTTGCCTATGATGTGTCTACCTCTACTTTATTTGCCTATAATTTGTATATATGCATATCCCCTCTTTGCTAATGTCAAAAGGGGGAGAAAGAAGTTGTACTGCAAGATTGCAGTGCAATGCTCTATGATCTTGACTAATGAGGCCTCTTCTATCTTCCTCTTCTTTGTAAGGATATCTTTCAAGAATTTGGCATAAGCTAGCATTTGGGAGAGAACTTGTATGAATGGCAAATTTATATTAACCTATTTCAGCATATCCAGAAATCTCTCAAACTCTTTATCCGACTTTTCTCTATATAACTTTTGGGGAAAAGGTAGAGCAGACATGTGCTTGCTCTCTAGATTCCTCCCTTCTCGAAGTTTCCTCCATCTTCTTTTTCTCAACTCCCTTATTGCATTTCTTCTTCTTATCAATGTCATTCTTCAACTACTCCCCACTTTCTTTTTCAGGTACCACCTCCTTTTGGATTGGAGTGGGATCTTTCAAAACTTTCCCACTTCTCAAGGTCACAACATTCACCATTTCCTTGGGATTTCTCTCAGTATCAGCTGGCAGAGTACCTGGGATACTCTCTGATAATATAGTTGCAATCTGTCCAACATGTCTCTCCAAGTTTCGAAAACCTGTACCAAGCTCATTGATGGCTGCTCCATGAGCGTCTAGACTCTCATATGGCTTGACAATAAAAGCCTTCATTAGATCTTCTAGACCAGGCTGATTGGACTATTGAGGCTGAAACTGCTGCCTCTATTGATTTTGGAAGACTAGAGCTCCATGTCTCTAGGGTCTGGGGTTGTTTTGCTGCCATGCATTCGCAGTACCCCCATATGAACTCCATGAAAAATTGGGGTGTCTCTGATGCATTGTATTAAAGTTGTAATTTCCCACAACATTCACTTCATTAGTTGAGGCTTGACATTCATGAGTAGGGTATCCTCTTCCAAATATATCACAAATTTCATGAGGTTCACTCTGTATTGTAGCTAAGGTCAACTTCCATATTACTTTAGCCATAGTATCAAGTCGTACCTGCATAGATGTGTTAGCATCAACCTGGTGAACATAGGTCGGTCTTCTTCTTTCAGCACTCTCAAAAGGGCCATTGATTTGCATCTTCAGATAACTCATCAAGAATAGTAACTATCTCCTCTGGAGTCTTTTTTATTAATGGGCCTCCAACTGCCTTGCTCAATGTTCTACGTGAGGTTGCTGTCAATCCATCCCAAAATTCTCGAAGTTGCATGCAGAGTTCAATTCCACTATGTTGACACTTTCTAACTATCTCCTTAAACTTGTACCATTCTTCAAAAACAATTTCATTATCTTTCTGGCAGAATTTATGGATTTCTCTTCTAAACTTTCTTGATTTAGCTGAGGAGAAATATTTATCAAGAAATTTTCTGGTCATCTCCTTCCATCTTCTAATTGATCCATGGGGCAAGCTTCGAAGCCATTGCTTTGCATCATGTTTGAGTGTGGAATGCTCTTAAGTAAACTACATCTTGTGACACACAATTGTATTGAAAGGTGTTCATAATTTCCTCGAAGTCCATTAAATGGTTGTTTGGATCTTCATTCATCTGTCCTTTGAATACATATGTGATCATCTGTTCCTGCAGGAACTGTTGCTAAAAGATATTCAGCAGGCTTAGCATTGTGATCAGTTGTAGATGTAGGCTCAACAACAGGCTCAATAATCTCATTACGAGCTTCAGCAGAAGCATCAACTGGAGATTTAGGTATGAACTGATCACTTGGTGATGGTGCATTCACATAAGTTGTAGGCTGATCACCTACGACAATCAATGGTGATCCATTCAAAACTTCCCCTGAATTATAAGAATGCACATCTGAGCTTGAGGTATCCTGGAGAAAAACTCGTAGAAGGTAGTAATGTGAGTAGAATCACTTGAACCTGTCTAATGGTGCATCTAGTTGCACATAAGACAATGTGTTCTCATCAAAGACCACATGTCTTGAGACAAACACTGTCCTGGTAGGTGTGTAGTAGCACCTATAACCTTTGTGAAGGCTACTATATCCAATAAACACACAAGTATAGGTCTTTGGAGAGAATTTTGTTAGTGTTTTCCTTTCAAGTAAGGAAAACACTTGCATCCAAAGACCGTTAGACCATTATAATCCGGATGCTCTACAAAGAGCTTAAAGAATGGAGTTATCATTTGTAACACTGATGAAGTCATTCTGTTAATTATGAATACAATTGTCAAGAAGGCTTCTACCCAAATAAACTGTGGCAACTTTGCATGAAACAACAAAGCCAGAACAGTTTCAACTATATGTCTGTGTTTCCTCTCAGAGACTCCATTCTGCTCAGGTGTGCGAGGACACGATATATGTCTAACAATAGTACTGTTATCTAGATGTTCAATAAATGCAGTATTATTAAATTCACCACCTCCATCACAGTGAAAAAAATCTTAATAGTCTTTGTGAATTGTTTCTCTACCATATTTTGAAACTTAACAAAAAATATCATAGAATTCAGACTTCCTTCTTAAAGGATAGAACCAGGTATATCTTGTACACTCATCAACAATACTACATAGTATTTCATGTGTTGAGATGATTCAACATGTGCTGGACCCCCAAGATCATAGTGAATTTTAAGCAAAGGCTCTTTTTCAATCTTATTACTCAATTCAAATGGAAGCTTACATTCTTTTCCTAACTAACAACTAACACAAACAATAGGGAGTTTATTCCAGTACTTGACATCAATACACTTGTTACTACTAAGAATCTTTAAAGACTTTAAGCTATGGTTGCCTAATCTAGCATGCCAAATACTGTCTGTATTTTTCCACTCCTTTGATGCAGATAAAGCATAAACGTTATTGTCCTCCATTGCATATAGATCAATCTTCTTAGATCCCTTGGCTAGAAGTCTCCTTGAGCTATTGTTCTTTACAACAAAATTAGATTAATCAAACTCAAGTATACAAGAATTGTCCTTAGCAATCTTACTAACTGACATCAATTTCTTTTCAATCTTAGGAACAACAAGTATTTCCTTTACTTTTAGTCCAAATTTTGATGTATTGCCAATATGTGTGAAGTCAATTTTAGATCCATCCCCAACTATTATTTTATCATAACCATTATAAGGTTGAAGGTTTGATAGATTACCCCATTGAATTGGTTATGTGACGACTTGCACCAGAGTCAACATGCATAGCTTCATCTTCAGCCTGTGTATTCTGCAGATTAACAACAGAAAAGGCTTGTGGCAGATCCTCTGTAGCCTAGTAGGAATAGTCCTACCTGTAGAAGTATTTTATGGCTGTGTGGTTGTTTCTTCCGCATATTTGGCAATTTCTTTGCCCTTTTGTTGACTTGAATTTGCAGTGTTATGAGTAGCTTGATTAATCTGATTGCTACCTTGTCCTGCAGGCATGAAACATCTTCCTCTTGAGTAGAAGTTTGAGTTTCCTTTTCTGTTAGAGTAACCTCCACGACCTCTTCCTTTTTGAGTAGAAAAGACCATATTGTAGCCCTGTTGAGCCACTTCTTCTTTATTTTCTCTCATGTCAAATCCTCTAAGAGCATTGACAAACTGGTTCAGGGTAGGATATGGAGCCTTTCCCTGCATGACAATCCAAATGGTTTAGTACTTTAGACCAAGTCCTCTAGCAAAGTTGATCACTTTGTTCTCTTCATCAACATGCTTGTGTATGGCTGAAAGACCATCGCATATGCCTTTGAACTCCTTCAAATATTCATCAAGCCTTTTGGTTCCTAGCTTGAAGTTATGCAGCTGTTACTTAAGTTGAAATTCCTTATCCTTGGTTGCCTGCAACTATGTTTCCTCCAGGCATTCCCATATTTCTTTGGCAGTTGAACATCCTACAATGAGATACATGCTTTCCTCAGTCATTGTAGCAGAGATCCAATTCCTCAGGAGCACATCTTTTTCCTCCCAGTGTTGTCATCACCTTTGTTGACAACCTTGTCATAACCAGCAGAAGTAGATGAACTGCTTGTGTTTGGCTTGCTGTCATGACCCAAAACTCAACTTGTCGTGATGGCGTCTATCATGGAACTAGGCCAGCCTCAACTCAATGTAATCCAAAACCACAATTATAAAATTAAAACCATTTGCGGAAAACTTTTATTGGTTAGAAATAATTGTTTAAAACATAAATCAAAATTCATAATACGATACAACCAACCCAAAACTAGGGTGTCACGGAGTACATGAGCGTCTAGGGAAATAGCATAGTCTACTACAATGTTTACTGAATACAACTGAAACACAACTAGAATAGAGAAAGAGGGTCAAGGCCTACAAACGCTATGCAGATACCTCAACAATCTCCAAATCCTACAACATCTATCAATAACTGCCACTGGGACCAAAAGAACCTGGATTGCACACAAGGTGCGGGGGATAACGTGAGTACACCAACTCAGTAAGTAACGAGTCCAAACTATGGACTGAAAGGTAGTGACGAACTCAACCTCATCAGAGATAGCAGAGATAATGTGCAGAAATGCAGGCATGCCTTCAGTTAACTAGGCAGCTCGAAACAGTAAAACAAAGCAGAATGAACATGGTAAAGAAATATAACTCTGCTGCATCTACATGCCAATGCACATGCTGTATGTAATGATTTGTGCTTAGTGCCTCATGTGACCACAATCTTATATGCTCGTCCACTCAGTACTATATATGGCTCATCCATCCCAGGGAAGATCCATCCCAGAATATATACACCTCTAACAACAATCAATAGTGAGGAAGTCCAATCCATCCCTATGGAGAAGATCCATCTCCAAAGAAGGACAATAACCTGACAACCACTCGGCACTGTATATGGCTCATACGACCCAGGGAAGATCCATCCCAGAATATATACATCATTGACTATCAGTCTGCGGCACCGAGGAAAACAGGCCAGTCCAGCCTCATGAAAGAGATCCATCTCCATACCAAGGGAAGATCCATCCCTAAACATAATCAACCGCTCTCACTGGGGTTGTGTTATAGACTCCGGAGGGGCTCCTTCAGCCCAAGCGCTATCATAATCATCAACATAATCGCTGTGGCGTGCAGCCCGAACCAATAATTATCACTCATAATCAGGCTCTTGGCCTCACTCAGTCATCACTCTCCAATCTCACACACGGGCTAATAATGCCATGAAAACTATCCCGGAACAATGATATGATGTGCAAATAAATAACAACTGAGACTGAGATGTGATATGAAATGCATGAAGTGACTGAGTACAACATATCAATGAAATCAGTAAGATGACATCAAGAAATGACCACTAGGGATCTCAACAGTATCGGCGTAAAGCCGTAGCATGATGACTATCATGATTTACAGTCCATTTACTTCATCACATGAAGAAACAAAGATATCAACAATATAGAATCACTAATCGGTGCCATGGGATGAACCATGTCACAACTCTCATGCTGCACGCCCGTCACTTGGCATGTGCGTCACCTCAATTCTTATCATCTAACACGTAGTTCGGGGTTTCGAACCCTCAGAACCAAGTTTGAAAGCGTTACTTACCTCAGACCAAGAAACTCCTACGCCGTTATGCCTTTGCCTCTAAAATCGATCTCCAGATGCTTCAAATCTAGCCATAAACAATTGGATACAATCAACACGAGCCAAAGGAATCAATCCTATAAGAAAATGCTAAGCTTTAGGCCAAAAGTCAAAAAGTCAACTCAAAAGTCAGACCCTAGGCCCACATTAGCCAAAGTCACAAAATCCAATGACCCATTCGATTACGAGGCTAACCATACTAGTTTTACTCAATTCCAAATTCGAATCGGCTTTTAAATCCTAAAAGTTTATTTTATGAAACTCTATAAATTTTCCCCATATTCCATCCCAAATGACTCATCAAATTATGAAATCAATGATATATTCATGATTATTAGCCAAAAAATGAGTTAGAATTACTTACCCCAATGATTTCCTTGAAAAACTCTCAAAAATTCGCCTCAAACCGAACTCCCAAAGTCCAAGATGTGAAATAAAACCCTAAATCTCACTTATATAGTGCTATTTGAACTTCCATTCTGTGATTCGCCACCACGGCCGCACACTCCTTACCGTGGTTCGCGTAATTTCCATCGCGGTCGCGGGCCCGGAGATATCAACTACCGCGGTCCGCATAAAATTCATTACGGACGCACAATCCTCATCGCTGTCCGTGAAATCTTGTCACTGCTGCATAGTACCATCGCAGTCCGAGAAATTCCCTCCGTGGCCGCACTTCCAAGATCCAAGACCTGCAACTTTCCAACACCAGATATTAGATATTTCCAACTTCCAAAGCCAAATAGTGATCCGATAACCATCCAAAACTCACCTGAGGACCTCGGGACCTCGGCCAAACATACCAATACATCGCATAACATCATTTAGACTTAGTAGAACCTTAAAATCACTCAAAACAACATCAAAACACTAAGTTACTCTCGGATTCAAGCCTAAGAACTTTTAAGTTTCCAAATTCTAAAAACGATGCCAAAACTTATCAATCACGTCCGAATGACCTCAAATTTTGCCCACAAGTCACAAATGATACTACAAACCTAATCCAACTTTCGGAATTCCATTCCAACCTTGATATCAAAATTTTCCACTGTCGACCGAAATTGCCGAATTTTTATTTTTCGCTAATTCATGCCTAATTCTATCACAGACCTCCAAATCACATTCTTGATGCGCTCCTAAGTCCAAAATCACTTGACGGAGCTAACAGAACTATTAAAATTCAAATTCGAGGTCGTTTACTCATATGCCAACATCCGGTCAACTTTCCTAACTTAAGCCTTCTCAAAAGAGACTAAGTGTCTCAATTTACTCCAAAACCACTCGGAACCCGAGCCAACTAATGCGATTCGATAAAATACAACTGAAGAGCACAGAAGGAAAAAAAATGGAGAAAACGGAGCTATAACTCATGAAACGACCGGCTGGGTTATTACACTTGCCTTCCTTGACCAGGTTAGTCACCTTCATTACCTGAATCAACTGGAGTATTTGTGTCCTCCAAATTAAATAGCTCGATGGTTTCAACTTAACTTGACATGAGGCATTCAGATGGTGCAGGGAAGTAGGTGATAGACATAGAGATTTAGGGTGTTGTTATGGCCATGTTTGATCGTGTTTCTGACGTGGGCAGCATAGCTTCAGTAAGCTCTGATACCGTGTAGGAAATTACAAGATTGAGAAGGAAATGTATAGAAGAATCGTGTGTTTTCTTCTATATTACAAAGCCACAAGTGACTGACTTTATACAAGTCAGAAAACAACTAAAAACTAGGCTAAGTATGCTAAGTGATAACTTCTACAAAATGACTTAGAGTTCTACTACATGTATGACTATTACATTGAGTTAAGTACAAACTCTACAATGCAATCTAACTATTCTTATCTTGTTCAAGCTTATCCTTATCATGATCAACTTCTTCAACACATATCCTCTTTATATGTGAATTGATGCATTGCTATATGCTTTTGATCATGATATTTGATAAAATAAGTTTATTATCTTCTTATTTGATTGTGTACCTTATTATTTATATTCGCTGTTTTTAGTTATTTTTGTGTTATTGTATATGTATATGAACTGTACAGGTTATGAGAAGTGAGTACTTTTCAAAATTTCGCTACTACTTCATTAGGGTTAGACTTAATACTAATTGAGTACTAGCGGGATTTAGGACATAGCGTTGGATTGCTTGGAAACTTCGTGGCGAGCTGCCTTGCTTGGATTTGTAGCTTTTAGAGTCACTTTCTCTCTCATCTATTTCTGTCCTTTATTTAAGACAATTATGCATTTTGAGACAATTGTATTTCTCCATCTTTAGTCGCTCATGACTTGTCTTACTAGGTCTTGTGGATTGTAGCATTAATTTCTGCATTATAACATGTTCGTCATTATTTATCTATGGTTGCTCTTAGACTTCACTATTATTTTTGTCTAAATATATTATAATTATGGTATTAATTGATTGGATCGCCTAGCTGATGATATTAGGTGTTATCACGATCTTGATGGAATTTGAATCGTGACACCAAGACGTGACCTTAATTTGTGATTATCGTGGTTATATTACTTAATTTAGTGTAAATATTTGATTGTGCATGACGGGTTCTAAAGGCCCCTTTTCATGTAAAAGTATGATATATAGAATACACATG
Source organism: Nicotiana glauca (assembly GCA_026770625.1). Lineage (NCBI taxonomy): Eukaryota > Viridiplantae > Streptophyta > Magnoliopsida > Solanales > Solanaceae > Nicotiana > Nicotiana glauca. The sequence continues at coordinate 22,390 of MU720196.1, read as the reverse complement.
ATGCTTTTGTCATATTCGGTATCTTTATTTGTATTTACGTGATATAATAGAACTTGTAGAAGAAAAATTCCTTATACCACTAGGATGTTGCTTCAAAGGATCCTCAGGTTTATTCGTTCCCTACAAAGTAGATCAACTGAAATCTAAGGAGTAGATCAACTAAAATCTCAAGAAAGATCCTTGATATCTTGTGGGTTCATTTCGACATGACCCAATCGGGATGGTGCTTTTTTTTTTTATTTTTAACCAAAATAAAATTAAGTTCAAAATCACGAGACAAAATGGGTTCAAATATCAGCAAATGCAAGATTACGAAATAATTTCTTTTTATTAGTCCAAGTTTCGATGGAAATATTTACAAAATTATCTGATACTTATGTTGCAAACTAGCAGGACACTAAAAAATGAGAATAACCAAATCCCACTACTAACTAAAAGCATCTTAATTTACGGACTTCTCTCACTCAATAGATAAATAATTCACTAACACAATTCCAAATGGTAATTTTCTATCAAGTAACAGGTTAGTCGACATTAAGAATGTCAATTTTGAAAATCATTAAAGAAATATTTATTTTACTTGTATTCTTCGATATTTATTTAACTATTATCCCATATATTTTGTTTAACGAATATATAACTATTAGCTCTTTATGTTTGATTGGGCACTAGAGAGTGTGGTATATGATGATCATATAAGGTAGAAGATAACATTTTGTTAATACTTTTTAGTATTAAACATCGGCCACATCTTAGTTAAAACAAGTGATATATTGTAAGGAAAAAAAAATTCTTTTAAGGATTATTTGGTATAGATATTAGAAAACGGGACCATGCAAGGGGTTTCACGCGTAATGATTTAAATAGGTGAATAATCAGCAATATTAATATTAATTGGTTGGATAATCATTACTAATAAACTTATAACCAAAGGCATATAAGGGGATTAGGGGTGTACATGGACCGGGTTGGTTTGGTTTTTATCAAAACCGAACCAAGCCAATTATATCGGTTTGGATTGGTTCGATTTTGTCGGGTTTTTCGGGTTTTCGGGTTTTTTTGTTACATGAATATTATTTCAATCTTACGTTATTAAAATTATAGATAAAGCTTTGATAAGTAAATATATGTTTAGTAAATATGGAAAAAATTGA
>MU720196.1:534-14601 GCA_026770625.1 Nicotiana glauca | reverse complement strand
CCAACTCATCCCACAACTTCTTTAATTTGTTAAAGTATGATGCTATATCAAGAGACCCTTGACAAGTAGAGGCTAACTCTTTTTTAATCTCAAAAACTTTGGTTCCATTTACAGTTCCATACCGTTTTTCAAGTTGGTTCCAAATGCTTTCAGCTGTTTCAGAATATTGAACACTCTCGGCAATTTCAGGTTATAGGGAGCTGGTTAACCAAGATATTACCATATTATTACATCTATTCCAAAGTCATAATTCAGGAGCATCATCAGCAGGTTTAGAACATGTTCCATCTATAAAAGCTATCTTATTTTTTGCTGACTATGCACTATCATATTTCTCTTCAAACCCCCATACTCGATTCCAGAAAATGGAACTTGCACCAAACAAGTACCTGGAACATCAGAGGGATGTATGAATAGAGGACCAGAAGGATCTGGAACATATGTAGAGCTAGTAAAGGTAGAACTAGTTACAGTCATATTTGACTCAATTGAGAACAAAAATTGTACATGCAATGAGGCAATTGAGGGTTAAAATCACTGAAACCAACAGGGAAAGACTCACACCAACACTGTATGAAAAAGGATAAGGTAAGAGGTACCACACTTCTTCGCAACCGGAAGAAGACGGCCTTCAAGGTTAAAACAAAATTCAGCTGACCTCTGATCTCCTGGAGCTTAGAAACACAACCAAAATCTGCTCGAAGAGTTCAATTTTCGACCAAAAGCAAATTCCCGTACGTAATTGCTCAGAACAAACTGAAATCCCCGGAAAATATGAGAATAAATCATCGCAAATCAGAGAATCATCGGAAACCACTGTAAAATAGAGAGGCAACACGGAATAGACGAAATCGAAGATAAAGAAAATTTGGACAAAACTTTGTGAGGGTAATATCGGATGAAAGCGGATGACCAGATCTATAATAATCTGTGCTCTGATTCCATGATAACTTTCAGTATAAGCCAAATCGCCATGGAAATATATCTAGGGTTCATGATAATAAAATTGAGAGAGAAAGAGAGCTTCAGATATTTCTGTGTATTCCAAAATGGCCAAACCGTCCAAATGTGTACAAAACTATAGTATATATACATTGGGCCAAATGTCTTAAACCCAAAACTTAACAAAATAAAAGCAAGCCTATACAATTAACTTATACACAAGTGGGCCTATTTCTATTTCTGCCGAGGCCCAGATGCCAAATAACCTTCAAGTCCAACACCTTATCCTCCAACATGTACAATCATCATATCTCATAAAATGATTACCAACGTAATATTTAATACAAAAACATTTCCATGAAATAGAGTTTCTCCACACCAAAAAAAACACCCTTAGACTATGCTCGTTTTGTTTTAAAGAATCATTAAGCAAATTTTTCCCGCCGTTATAGCTTATTATAATCAATTCTTTGTAATGCTAACTAGTGGCAGATCCAGGATTTTATTAAGAGGAGTCAAAATATAAAAAACAAACTCACCAAGAAGTCAAGGGATGTCATTATATAGTATATATACATATTTTTAAAAATATTACCGAACTAAACAGTGTAATTTTCCGACGAAGGGGTGTCAGTTGACACCCCTTTGGTGCATGTGGCTCCGGCACTGATGCTAACCTATCCTTGTAAGTGTATTCAAGTATAAGGAAATTAAAAAGAACGTATAGTTAAAATAAATAAAAACAAGTTATTATTAGGAAATTTAAAATAAAGATAAAAAAGACGAAGTGTTGTTTGTTCTCACTTAAAATTACTTATTTTCTTTGTTTAATATTCTTTAAGTAAAAGCTACAGTAATACAGGTCAGTATAATTTCAGGAAATATGAATCATAATTTCTCACCTTTTGTACCTTTTTTTCCTGAATTTTTCTATCTTGTCAAGTCATAAAAAATTGAAAGGAGACACAATTCATAGAATCTAATATGATGATCTCCAATTTTTTGTTCTAATTAATAGGTGTCAACTATTTAACAATAGTGCCAAGATGCTGCCTAACTGATTTGATAGCATTATATTTTCCACAAATCTTTCAATTGTTTCTAATCTTAAGTAACATGATATGACATGTTAGTCTCATGCCTATCAATTTTCTTCCTTTTTTTTTACTATTTCATTTTCCATTATATATTTACTCAAGTATCAATATATATTTTCGGTTTTCATTTCTTTGCATCTTAGAATAATCATGTGATTTAAAGTACAAAGATCACATATGCTCAAATATTTCACTTTATTTTTGGTTATTCATTTACCTTGAGTGGTTATATCATAAAACTAAAAAGTAGTGACTCCATCCAACTTTTAAATATAAACTATGAGGCGTGAATCCTAATTAGGGAGTATTATCGCAACTATATTACTTTCTAAAATATGGCACATTACTTCAATTCGTTGAATAAAAATTTCATTTTAATCAGGCCTGAAGAATGTTATGGATAGTGGCAGGAAGTAGCTTATTAGCGACAGTTCAATCGAATACAATATTTTAAATGGAACATAAATATATATGTTTCGTGTCTAAAATATTACTAATAAATATTATATTCTGACGCCATAAGTTTCAAAATGTAATTAAGTTCGGTGTCAGTAACTCTAGATGTTGAATTCAACAAATTCAAATTTTAACTACCTCTCTAGTTATGAACTTAATTAGCATTATGAACCATCCACAAATAATTTTCTTGTATACATATATCTTAATTAGACTGGATTCAACACTAGCTCGAAAGAATGCTCTATTCAGAAATGTCACGACCCAAAATCCGCTAGTCGTGATAGCACCTAATCGAACCCACTATGTAAGCCAACTAATAACTGATCAATTTTAATGATAGTAATAAGACAATCAAACAAAGGAATTATCTGAATATTAAACCTTTCATGTGATGACCCAAAGAGTCACCTTCTGTTTAAGAACTCGAATCCATGTTTCGAGACCTTAAAAACCTCATTTTATCTCTTTTCGATTTGCGTGCGCATTCGGGGCGTGTATCCGGAAAGTTCTTATGTGAAAAATTTATGAAATGATTTTTGGCCTAAAAAGTTAATTTTTGTTGACTTCGGTCAATGTTTTGGGTAAACAGACTCGACATGTGTTCCGATAGTCCCGGAGGATCCGTAGAAGATATGGGACCTGGACGTATACCAATTGAATTCCAAGGTCCCTAGCCCGAGAAATAAATTTTTGAAGGAAATTGACAAGACTGAAATGGTAATAATTAAAAGGATTTGATCTTGTTGGTATCGGGCCCGTATTTTGGTTCTGAAATCCAGTACAGATCTGTTACAATATTTATACCTATCTGTGAAATTTGGTGAAAAATGGGTCTAATTTGACGTGATTCAGTCCTTCAGCTGAAAAGTTAGAAGTTTTGAAACTTTCTTGAAAATTTCATGCAATTTGGTGCTAAATCCTTAGCTTTTGATGTTATTTTGATGATTTGATCGCACGAGCAAGTTCGTATGATGTTTTAAGACTTGCGTGCATGATTGGTTTGGAGCCCCAAGAGCTCAGGTGAGTTTCGAATAGGCTACGGAGTGATTTAGAACTTAGAGAATATCGCTAGTATGCTTCAGATTGTTGCAGGCCCCTGATCTCGCAATTGCGAGATTTCTCGCAATTGCGAGCCTTGCAGGAACTGCATTTGCGAGCCTTTCATGCAATTGCGATTCGAAGGCTGGGCTGGCAGAGTTTTGCAAATGTGAACAAACCTTCGCAATTGCGAAGGGAGTCTGGGAAGGATATGATAGCAGATGCAATCTTTTACTTGCATTTGCGAGGAACAGTATTCGCAAATGCGACAATTTCCTCGCATTTGCGAAGGCAGCAGGACTGTGAAGGGCTTCGCATTTGCGAACCTCAGGTCGCAAATGCGACACCTGCAGCTGATAACTATGGACTTAGATGAGATTTTTCATTCATTCTCCCATTTTTCAAAACCTAAACTTCAATAGGCGATTTTCCAAAGGCTAGTTCTTCCCCAAATCATAGGTAAATAATTCTTAACTCATTTCTTTCAATCTTTTACTTCTTTTCACAAGATTTCATCCTTGAATCTAGGGTTTTTCATGGTGAAATTGGGAATTTTTGGGTAGAAATTAGAAATTTCGAAATTTGGGGATTTAGACCTCAAATTGAGGTCGAATTCCAAAATAAATTGTATATTCGGGCTCGAGGATGAATGGGTAATCGGATTTTAGTCCGAATTTATAGTTTTGACCAAGCAGGGCCGAGGTCGATTTTTGACTTTTTGAGGAAAATATTGGAAAACTTATAATTATGCATTGGAATTGATTTATTTAGCGATAATCGATGTTATTAAGTTAATTATGACTAGATACGAGTGGATTGGAGGTGGAATCGAGAGTTAAAGTGGCAATTGAGCTTTGAATTGGTTGTTGGATTGAGGTAAGTATTTGGTCTAACTTTGACTCGAGGGTTTAGGGATCCCCGACTTAGTTGCTATGTGAAATTCCATGCATGTGGCGTATAGGTGTGGTGACGAGTACCTATGCGCGGCTGCCAAATTATTTGTTTAGCTTGTTCCCTTCGACGTTCCCAATATATTGTCTTCCTATCCTAATTGCTACATGCTTATTGATGCTTCCATGTCTAATTGCTTCTTGTTAGATGTAGTTTTTTTTATTGAAGGTATTAATTGTTCCGTAGTTTTATTGTATTATATTATTGGTTTAAGTTGGTTTATAGGTGTTTCATTTATATTTTGGTTAGTATCGTTGTGTAGTAATAATTGATGAGTTTTCAGAATTGTATAGATTTTCGTTTGATTTGGTTGAGGCATAAATGTTGTGGAGGGTTTGAGGTAAATTGTGAAATACTTGTTCTTATTGTGTGATTGGTATTGATATGGCGGGATCAGGTTACACGCCGCAACAGGAGGAATAAGAGTGAAATGTGATTGTCTGGTGGGATTAGGTTGCGCGCCACAACAAGGAGTAATAAGGGTGGACATGTGGGATCGAGTTACATGCCGCAACATGAGGAATAAAGGTGATATATGTTGAGGAGTAATAAGGGTGGACTAGTGGGATCGGCTTGCATACCGCAATAAAGAGTAATAAGGGTGAATATTCATATTGTTACTGATTATATGGTGGGATCGAGATGCGCGCCATATCATTTTGTTGTTTATGTATTCTGTTTCTGCTGTGATTTTATTTTGTAGCATTGAATTCTCTTAAGGATTGGTTATAGCTGAGTACTGGCAGGATAACTGGGTTCCCTATTTATTTACTACAAGTTACTGTTCATTTCGTACTGTATCTACTTTTGCTTTATTATCAACCGTATGCAGGTCACATTGTAAATGCCCCGCCTTAGCCTCGTCACTACCTCATCGAGGTTAGGCTCGACACTTACCAAGACATGGGGTCAGTTATACTGATGCTGCACTCTGCAGTTTCTGTCCAGATTATGGAGCTTGTTGTAGCTGAACGAGAGGTCGGTTGCAAGCATTCACTCAGGAGACCCAAGGTAGTCCTGCAGACGTCTGCAGCCCTTATCATCCCCCCTATGTTTTATATTTCTATTTTGTTTTCCTTCCAGACAAATGTACTTTTCTTTCAGACCAATACTTGTAGATATTCATAGAATGTTCGTGGGTTGTGACACCAGTTTTTGGGTGGTAACTGTTTCGATTTTAGTATAAGGATAATCGGTTAAATATGTACTTCCGCTTTTATTTCTGTTTGAATTAACTTTTGTTAATCTGCACTATGAAAACGTAAAGGAAAAAGGTGATTATAACTATAACATTGGCCTGCCTAGCAAGTGCGATGTTAGGCGCCATCACGGTTCCGACGGTGAGAAATCTGGGTCGTGACACTTCCTAAGCACTGGTAGTATAAATCATGAGCTTATAAGAATAGAATTTACAAAGTTGATATGAAGTAAATACATCTTCTGTTTGAAAAGTACATAAACAAAATTTTTATAAATCTAAGGGTACCATGAACAAGAGGCAGCTACAACGGGAACGCAGGTACATCTTCAAATCCGGCTGTGAGCACGTGATTTTTACCTCACATGAATTACTCCCAAAAAATCAAACAAAAATTGTCTGTTTTTGTTGTGTGTAATTTGGTGAATTTTCATGATATTTTGTTATTATTTGTATTTTGTTTGTGCATGTGTATTTTATTTAAATTGATAAAAAATACCAAAATATGTTGCAATTGTATTTTACAACTAGGATTAATTAAGTAAGTAGTTGTTTTATAAAAATAAAAAAATCACAAAAAATAACGTACTTTGCATTTTAGTATTTAATTGTGTGATTTGGTATTTAATTATTTGCGATAATTATTATTTAGAGTTAATTAGTATTTGTGATAGGTTAATTTGATTTTATAATTTAATTTAGGATTTTAGTTTTAAGTTTCTGAAAAGGAAAAAGAAATTAGGAAGAAAATGGGGAATGAAGAAAAGGAAGTTGGGCCAAACAAATTAAATCACCCCCAAGCCCAAACCCCTGCACCCCTGAAACCGTCCAAATTATCCAATTAACCCAGCCCAATACAAATCCCAAACCGGTCCATCTCAGCCTAAGACCCAAACGATGCCATTTTTGTAACGGCTAACCCTGGCAGTTGATCTCTGATTATCAAACGGTCCAGAGCTTCGCCCGTTACCCGACCCGACCCGTGTCCCCATATACGATCCCCTTTAACTACAAAACGACCCCGTTTTCCTCCCACTAATTAATCTGAACCGTTGATATTGGTCAATCCAACGGTTCATGTTAATTACCTCATTTCAATATACCAAAACCCTTCAAACCCCTTACTCCAAATCAAACCCCCGTCTCTCTTCAGAGATAGCCCTGGTCTCACCGCCTAACTCCGCCGCTGACCGCCCTCCGGAAATCGCCCACGGCGGCGGTCAGTCGCCAAACCCCACCAAATTTACACCCTAAACTCCCCTCACCCCCTTTCTCCGAATCCACAATCCACTTCCTTCGAATCACAGCCAAGCCCGTCGTATATTGATTTGAAACCATGAACCCTAGCGCCGCCACAATTTCTCCGGTGGCGGTGCCATCTCAAACCACCACCAAACAACCATCACAACCCCTTCTTTACAAATCCTTGGATAGTTTCCCTCGAACACCCTTGAAACCCCTCGAATCTGGATTTAAAGATGAAGGTCAGCAGGCGTTTTAGGGATTGAAGTCAAAATTGACCTTAGTTGTGTGTTCTCAGCCGAGAACACTCGACTAAGGTCCATTTTTGCCACAAATCCAAAGGCCATTGAAGGTTCAGGCCGTGGCTCGCTAATTTTGGTAGGTATTCTTTGTCCCTATTTTTTTTCTTTGTTTTTTTGTTATGTTATTAGTTTCATCTCCTACTCCTTTCTTTTTATTTTTGTTTGAATGTTTTTTTTCTCTGATTTTTTTTTGGTCTTTCGAGTTAGTCAGTTTCAATAGGTCATTTGTTTAAATCCGTGATAGTCCCTATAGTGTTTCTTGCTACTTTGGTTTAATTACGTTTATTTCGTTTCTTTTGTTTGATGGTTGATTCAGTATAAAGAATTCAACGCTAAGTTTGAATAATCAAAACAGTTCAGGCTAACAGTTCAGGCTTAAAATCAGTAAATAACTGTGTTTCCCCCGAATTCCCAATTCGTTTGTTTCTTTGGTTCACTTCTGATTATTTCAGACCTTAATAAATAATCATGGTCCTCTTTAACTTGGCCTAGGGAAATAATGGAGAAGTGATTAACAGGGGTTTCAAGGGTTAGTTTGGGAATTAAAACCTGAGAATTGTTCAATTTAAGTGGTATGCCAACACTGGATTGTCAGGGCACGCCTGGATTAAAATATAGGCTGCCCATACCAGTTGAATAAAATAATGGAAAAGGGGAGTAATGGAGAACTGACACTCTGTTTTAGTGTCTTGAGAAGTGGAAAAAAACAGAGAGTGATGGGGGATTTATTTTCTTAATTGGTTAAGTGCTCTTAAGAGCTGGAAAGGGGCGAGAAATTTGGATATAAATACAGAAGTATAGAGGGAGGTAAGAGGATCCAGCTTTACACAGATATACACTGAAACATAGAGAGTGCGTCTGAAAAATGAAGAGAGGCTGAGAGCTAGAACATTGATATACATTCTGGTATATGCATAACAAACTAGAAAGAGTCACTGGTGCCTTGAAAAATACAGTATATTGTAAAATTTTACTGTTCCATTGATTCTATTTAGTATGGTTTGGAGTTTGCTATAGAGTTACTGTTTCATTGGTCTGAGTGGGTTTCGTCGGATATCTGGTTGAATCTGGATTTGTTCATCATTGCGGTTGGGTTATTGTTTGATTGAGTGCTATTTCGGATTGCCTTCTGTTCTTTTCTGGTTGGACTGAGTTGCTGATAGTGAAATACTGCCATATTACTGCTACTGACTCCATATTCCTTTGCTTCCTTTTGATCTCCAGGTATATTTTCTGGCCTATGTAGATTATGTGATTCGAGTGAAACATTAAAGAATACAAGCTATCATTCGATTCATATTTCTTTTACTTTTCTATTGTTTCAATATCATGTAGTAATGGTGTAATAATAAATGTTATCTAGGTCAATGTTTGTATATCTTAAGTCTAATTTATCTATTGCTTAGTAATAAGAATAATATAATTAGTTTGGAGTTTTTTGTTATCTATATAATCTAACTTGGACATTAGTTTGTTACTTTTAACTCTAGTATGGATTGAACCTTCTTGCACTTGATATTTCTAAGGGGAATCTTGTGCTAAAATTGATTAGTCGAAATGCAGCATCTAATTTATTCAATCTTGAGCATGCTTACTTGAATTATTGAAGTTAAATGGGTTTAGTGATGCTAGAACAAATTATAAGTACAGATTTAGTATATGCTTTCATGTTAGGGGTTGCATAACTAAACAATACCTGAATTCATATGATTATTTAAGTCTGAAAATCATCAAGGAATAACCTATGGACAATATGTGATATTCTGAAATATGATGGTTCCATGGGAATAACTTAGGTAGGATGTACAGGGTTGAGGCTTAGGTCTCTGATGGCATGTCAATATTATTCTCGTATCCTTGTCATGTGAATCTGTAAGGCTATCAAATGGTTGTAGGAGTTTGAATTCAGAGTTAGTCAATTTTCTTAGCCAGTTTCAGTTCTTGCATATCATGTTTTCTCTAGAAATGATTTGAAATCCAACTTTGTGTAAAATTGCATCAGATTTTAATACAAGTGAGGGATGTTATTTTTAGTGGTGAGGTGTTATCACATATAAGGTTGTTTAAGGATTCATATGTGAAATGAAAATCTTCAAATGCAGTTGAGCTAAAATTATAGTAGTAATTATCCCATTCAAGATCTTTAACGCTACATTTTGCTCCAAGTGCCTTTGAGGGCTCGTGTTTTGGGCCATCACTCTTGGCCCGATTAGCATTTAGTAAACTGGACCCGTTATTTCCGTTTCAAATTGATCAAGCTTGGTCTCGTGAACTCAATTCAATAACCTCATATACTGTTAGTCAATTAGTAAATCTCTTGATTAACTAAGAATGCCATCCAAAACCAATAACAATTTAAGGCCCTCATGAATTAGTTTAGGAACCCTCTAGTTAGAATAATTCGAGGGGAGTCATGCCAAACAAAAATTGCAATTGCATGGCCCTCGCTTTAAATTAATCTTGCTTATCCTTAGAAATCGAGGCGTGCCGTTTAGTGAATTCTCATGGCCCTCGCAAAGTTATCAATGCGTTAGTTGGTTTAGGCGCGCGCTTTAATAATCTTACCTTCCTAAATTTGGGTGTGCATTTCATGTGACCCAAATCCAAATCCCAAAATATTAAATAAAATGTATCGAGGATCCGGGAGCATTTCATGTGACGTGATCCAAAAATATATTTTAAACTACGTTCAATCTCCTTAAAATTAATTAAAAGCGGTAAACAATTTAAATTTGCATATAGGTTCAACATGTACTAAAATCAGATACTTAAGCCAAATGTAACAGTTGAGCGACCGTGCTAGAACCACGGAACCCGGGAATGCCTAACACCTTCTCCCGGGTTAACATAATTCCTTACTCGAATTTCTGGTTCGTGGACTGTCAAACAAAGTCAATCTTTTCCTCGATTCGGGATTCTAAACTGGTGACTTGGGACACCATAAATCTCCCAAGTTGCGACTCTGAATATTTTAATAAAATGAATCCCGTTTCGGTTGTCCTTTAATTAGAAAAACTCCATTTATTATCTCTTTCCGGGGGTGTAGTGAAAAAGGAGGTGTGACAGCTCTGGCGACTCTGCTGGGGAATATTAACCCAGAACCACTGGTTCAGGGTTAGAAATTCAAGCTTAGAATAATTGTTATATTTGGCTTTATTTATTATCTGGCTTTATTCACATGTTGGGGCCTAATATGCTAAATGTTGCTTTTTACCGCTTTGATATTGGTGAACTGTATATAAATTGTTACGAATCCTTCCTCTATCTGAGTCTTCTCCATCATGGAGAAGGGTGCAATTCGTGTGACTTCTCTTCTGTTTAGAGTCTTTTCCCATTTAGAACGAGGTTCGGATGAGTTGCTAAGCCGGCAGAGCTTTTGTATCCCCGGTACGCTACCCCCCCTCCCGGCTCGAGTTGTCCGCTCGGGTAAGCCAGGTCTAGAACAATAAACCCAGGTTTTTAAACCTAGATAAACAAAGCCTCATGCTGGATCCCTAGTAGGAACATCTATTTGCATCATGTACATTTGACTTTGGAGACTCAACATAGGGGTTGGGTCTGTCTAGGACAGGTGTACCTGAAAATATAAAGACCAATATGATGCATCTTACTTGCTACTTGTGCATCCATTTGCTTCTAATTTGCATGTTGACTGGCTTATAAGGAAAATTTCGGGAAAAGATAATGAGATGGTTGAGAGGGATAAATGCCTACTTTGAAAATCCATTGTCCAAATAGTGCTGAAACTCTGCCAAATTTTTGAGAAAAATGAAAAAAAGGAATAAAAGGAAAAAGCAAAAAAATTGTTTTCAAAAAATAATGTGTTTTATTTGCCGATGGAATGAAAAAAGAGGGGTTGCATCTGATTTCAAAAATAGTCTGTTATTTACCCGAACTACGCCAGTTTGATTCTCATCGAATGTGAGATATGTAGGCAACCCCCATCGGGTTCAACTTTCCCTTTTGCAGAAAATAGCCCCAAAATAATAAATTTTTTTAGTGTTGTCATAAATAAGTTAGGTGATGCCATTCTTGTTTGAAATAAGCCGAATGTCCCCAAAAGGACGCTAGAAGGCCATTTTTGCAAGAATAGTCACCCTGAGTTATTTTTAATGGTTAGCAGGCACAACATTAAAATCTTCCTCCTTGAAGTGCTAAAAGGCCGTATCTGCAAAACCAAGATGAGATTTTTCTTAAAAGTAATCTTTTTGAAAAAATGATCACTTTTTCCTTTGGAGTCATTAAATCACCTTAAATAAATATGCAGGATGAACACGATTGAAATTGAACCCTTCACAATCCTTAAAGAGATCCCTTTGAAGCTCTATCTGTGGTGGAATGACCTAGGCAAGGGTAGTAGAGAGACGGTGGTGAACGTTCTGGGCGGTCTCGTTGGGTTATTGAACATCAAGCTAAGGCAGGATATTATTGAAGCATTGATACCTTTTTGGGACTCAACTCGCAATGTGTTCCGGTTCTCAGATTTTGAGCTCACGCTAACCTTAGAGGAGATGGCAGGTTATGCAGGCCTCAACGGAAACCTGAGGGGTCAATATCCTTTGTCACCAAGACCGGTATCTCCACACCGATTTTTGGATTTACTGAGTATTAGTCGTGATGTTCAAAATGAGGACTTATCTAAAGGATGTTGTACCCTCATGTTATTGTATCAGCGTTATGGTAATCCTTAGGGTTTCGAAGAGACGAATCTTGGGCTGACCCATGCTAGGAATAGAGACAAATGGGAAGCGAGGCGAGGTTTGGCATTCATAACAGCATTCTTGGGGGTGGTGATCTGTCCAATCAAAAATGCTAAGATAGAAATAGGCCTGTAGGGATGGTCAATGTTGCGATCAAAAAGGCCAACAACACTGTGTCACACCTCCTTTTTTATACTACTTTACCCATGAGGGCGTAGAGGAGTTTTTCCAATTTTCAGAGTCGCCACTTGGGAATATAATGGTGTCCCAAATCACCGATTTAATCCCGAACCGAGGAAAGTTTGACTCTTTTACAATCTGCGAACTAGAAATCCGGATAAGGAATTCTGTTAACCCGGGAGAAGGTGTTAGGCACTTCCGAATTCCGTAGTTCTAGCACGGTCGCTCAACTGTTGAATTTTTATATATTTTTTAATTATGTGCATTAATGTTCCGCTTTTTTTTTCAAATTCTAAGAATTGCAACGTCGTGAAAATGCATTCCTTGACCATACCGTACCAGTACGCCTGTGGCTTTGGATATATTTCGACTTCGTTGGGAGTAGGATTTGGGTCACACAAATGTACAATCGTTCATGAGAATGTATATTAAAATTGTGTCTAATGGTATCTATTTCTTTGTTACTTTGGGAAAAATCGTGGAATTAGCTAAACGGTCATTCCGATATCTAAATTATCATAATCGTTATTTGAGGGCCCCGTGTGTTTATTTTATGACGAGGCTCATCTCATTGTATTTTAAAGGTTAAACCTAGATTATGCTAAGTTTTCTATCATTGTTTTTTCCTTAATAGAAATAATTATTAGTGTATTTTTATAACAGTTCTCATGATCATTTATTCGGATCCAGGCCACTATACGTTATTGGGCCTGGAATTTGGACTAATTTAATAGAAGTGCACAAGTATGCATAAGGCTATTTAAAGCCTAGTCCACAGTTACGAATTCAAGTCTCTTGGGCTTAGAAGCTTTCATGGTTGAATCCAGCTTTCTATGCCTGGACCCGTCAAATTAACAACTAAATTTGAAGCAAATTTAATCATTTATCAGGCAAACCATACAAATACTTACTACTTCAGTATCAGATTTCAACTAAAAATGTAACTTCGATTTTATTCATCTATCAACATTTGGCAATCAAACTGTATCAATCAAATTGTGTTGAGACATATGTGTTCATTCAGATTCAAGTCTATTTAATTTTACTTGCTATTTCGAAATGGCTAACTAATTATACAGTTTGCATGTTTTTAACTAATTCCTGAACTTCATTCATATTATATTCATGTTTCACGTCTGTTTTTGAATTTAAACCAATTTAAACAGAATCTAACACTTCAGAATTATGAACGCACGTGTCTAACTACCTCCTTATTTTTGTTGACAGTCAATAATTCAGAAACTTTAAACAATGAAAATGCTCTAATATTTCATGTTCACTTCTTAATTTCAGAAATCAAATGATAATCCAGAAGCGTTCAGTTAGAATTAACCAATTTCGAACCTATAAATCTAAGTGATCATCTTTTAAGACTAAGTTACTCTACGTTATCCCTATATTAATTCCTAAGCTAATGATTCAGCGATATTACTAGTTTCAGTTCATGGTTTTTACAGTCCAAGTACACATTATACAGCAGATTCCTAATGAATTACATAAGTTCTAAGTATTCTACAACTAACAGCAAAACAGAATTAAAAATATAGAAGAAAAACTAGTGTGCATTTCATTTCTTCAGAACTTCAGTTACATCTTTGAAAGGCAGTAGTATACCTGGTCAAATTGAGAGGAAAATCAATGAGTTCTAGGATGTAGAAGAAAAAGAAGATCAGCGACAGGCAGAAATCCAAGTAATAACAGCAGTAGTTCCAATATAACACAGCAACAGACTTGATTTCAGAGGAGAAAATCCAACAATTTCAACCAAATGATGCTGAACAGTGACTGAAACAATAGAAGCCCAGAGTTTTCACTCAAATTGAACCAATGAAACAGTAGTAATACTAATTTTCAGTGTATTTTCAATTTCAAAACTTCTGAACCCCTAAATGGTGGCCTAAGAAGGCCTATTTATAGAACAAAAATGGGAGAGAAATTTGAATTAAATATTCAGATTT
>MU720194.1:29503-44925 GCA_026770625.1 Nicotiana glauca | reverse complement strand
TTATTTGATTGCTTTGGGTAAGGATGAGAGTAAAAACACGAAGGTTGATGCCGTGCAACTGTTGGATTTCTTGTCTCTGTTAATTATTGTTGTGCCCTGTTTCTTATTTAAGTTGATGACTTTTATATCCGGATTGTACTCTTCCATAGCATGTTTTCCTCCCTTTTAACTGTTTAGTTTTTGGTATTCTTTCCTTTTATTGCATATATATATATATAGAACTGTACAGGTTGATTGGTAGTCATGTCTAGCCTCGTCACTACTTCGCCGGGGTTAGGCCAGACACTTACCAGCACATGGGGTCAGTTGTGCTGATGCTACACTTCTGTGATTTTTGCACAGATCACGGTACCGGAGCAGCTTTTGGATCACAGCAGTAGCACGTTGAGTGGGAGCTGACTTCAGTCCAGGGACTACGAGGTAGCCTAGCTGGCGTTCGCAGGCCGGAGTCAATTTCCATATTTTCTGTTTGTTTTCATTGTACCGTTACAGACACGATGTATTTTTCTATTCAGACTTGTTTGTAGCACTCATTAGTAGTCCCTGAGATAGCAACTCCAGTCCTTGGGTAGTAAAATATTTAACTTCCGTATTTTGGGTTTTCATTTACTTATGTTATAACTGACTTTCGCTTTCATTTAAAGGTTTATTATTATTATTATTGTTGTGTTGTTATTCAAAGGGTTAAATGTTTGGCTTGCCTAGCTCCAATAGTAGGTGCCATCACGACTCCCGATGGTGGAAAATCCGAGTCGTGACATTATAGAAGATGAGAGTCAAAATGCTAGCACTCATACAACCTTGCCAAATAGAGGAGATCCAGTTGCTATGCAAGCAAGTAGAGGACAAACACCTATGCAGAACATCAGAGGACAGTACAAGGGAAAGAAGCCATTTCTGAAATGTGATTATTGCAACAAGCATGGACATTCCAAAGAAAACTGCTACAAATTGGTTGGCTATACAATTGATTTCAAAGCCAAGCGACCTTATGCAGCAAATATGACAACTGGCGGTCGGGAGAATGGAAAGCAGGCATGTCAGGATGAAGAAGGAAGTAGTTGTGCTGGATTGAAAGTAGGATCATATTTCACTGAAGATCAATATAGACAGATTTTGAACATGTTGAACAGGGAAACCCCAGTGCATCAAGATAACATGGTAGGTATTGCACCCTCCTTAATGCAAGTTTTACTTGTAAGGAATGGGTGATTGAATTTGGAGCTACACATCACATAGCTGGTGAACTAGACATATTAGACACTAAGAACAAAGTAGATAGATGTAATAGTGATCAAGTACATTTGCCCGCAGGAGAAAAGTCTAGTATAACACATATTGGAGATGCTATCATAAGTGATGAATTGAAGCTGGAAGATGTCCTATCTGTACCTAAGTTTACGTTCAATCGAATCTCAGTGTCCAAACTAACTAGGCAGTTGTGTTACTCAGTGAATTGTTTCCCTGATTTCTGCTTATTTCACGATCTCTACAATGGCAAGGTGAGGGGTATTGGTAGAGAGAGAGGTGGTCTATACATTTTGAAGAAAAATTTCAAAGGAGATTTGGAAATATTTGTCAAGGAAATAAAGAAGTTTGCATCAGCTGCAACTACACAAAACAATGAAGAAGATGGAGTTTTGTGGAACAAAAGGCTAGGACATGCTTCAATTAGTACTATGAAGAAATTAGACTTGTTTCATAATAATTTTGTAGAAGTAGTAGTGAATAATAATTGCCCTGTATGCCCATTAGCAAAACATACTAGACTGGTATTTCCCAGAAGTATGAGTAGAAGTGAAAATCCCTTATCTCTCTTGCATATGGATGTTTGGGGACCATATAAGTTTCCCACATATGATAAAAAGCATTTTTTCCTGACAGTAGTAGATGATAATACAAGGTATACCAAGGTCAATTTGCTTCACCTGAAAAGTGATGTTGTTGTAGTATTAAAGAAGTTTCTTGCCATGCTGCACACTCAATTTCAGTCCAAGGTGAAGATAGTTAGAACAGATAATGGCGCAGAATTCTTTAACATGCATATGAATGAACTGTTTGATGCACATGGTATAGTTCATCAAAGTAGTTGTGTTTACACTCTACAGCAAAATGGAATAGTGGATAGGAAACATAGACACATTTTGGATACAACTAGGGCATTGAATTTCAGGCAAACACTCCTACAAGATTCTGGGGTGAATGCATTAAAATAGCAGTATATGTAATAAACAGACTGCCCACTGATCTGCTGAATGGAAAGGCTCCATATGAACTTCTTCACAACAGGACAACTTCACTGACTCATCTTAGAGTGTTTGGTTGTCTCTGCTATGCAACTAACTTGGTTAAGGAAGACAAGTTCTCACCAAGGGCAATAGCAGCCATTCCTTGGTTATGTAGAGACACAAAAGGGGTACAAACTGATGGATTTAAATACTAACAAGCTTTTTGTCTACAGAGATGTCATATTCAAGGAAAGTATGTTTCCTTTTCACAATACAAAGGGACAAACAACTACTGCTGATACTCTAGGTCAGTCAGAACCTTTACAAGTATGCTTCAACAACCAAAAATAGCTGCAGAGAGTAATTTGGAGGAGCTTGTTGAAGAAAGTGGTATTGATGACACCACAGGGATCTATGTTGCAGAACATGAAGCTGTTGATAATGACCATATCCTATCATAAACACATGCAGACATACAACATAGAGGAAGTGAACACTCACTAGAATCAGATGAAATCAATGATGCAGATGCAGAGGCAGAGGTAGAAGCAACAAATAGTAATGCAATCCCAGAACAACATCTGGTGGTAGAGGAAATTGAAGTTCCTCCAACAATCATTCAGCAAGGGACTACTGAGACAAGAAAGTCCAAGAGAACCACAAAGGAACCTATATGGTTATAGGACTATGTGACCACAACAAAAGGCAGTTCCTCCTATCGACTATCTAACTATCTATATTATAGCAAGATAACTGACAAGTGCAGGAGTTTCGTGGAAAGAATCTCAGAATTGACAGAATCAAAGACCTTCAGTGAAGCATGCAAGGACAATAGATGGGTTGAAGCCATAAAAGCTGAAATTAAAGCCTTGGAGGGCAATCAAACCTGGGATGTTGTTGATCTTCCAAGAGGTATGAAGGTAATTGGCTCAAAGTGGGTATACAAGATCAATTATAAAGCAAATGGTGAGATAGAAAGTTTTAAGGCCAGGCTAGTAGCCAAGGGCTATAGCCAAAGAGAAGGGTTAGACTACGATGAAACATTCTCACCTGCTGCCAAGATGGTAACTGTGAGATCAGTCATTGCTTTGGATACTTCTAAAGGATGGTCTATATCACAAATGGATGTATACAATGCATTCGTACTAGGGGACCTATATGAAGAAGTATATATGGAACTCCCTCAGGGTTTTAGGAGACAGGGGGAGACAAAAGTCTGCAAGTTATTGAAGTCATTGTATGGGCTTAAACAGGCTTCTCACCAATGGAACATTAAGCTCAGTGAAGCACTAACAGCTGCAGGGTATGTTCAAAGTTTACATGATTATTCATTGTTCACTAAAAGGAAAGGAGATGATGTTGTAGTAGTATTGATATATGTGGATGGCCTATTGATTATTGGAAACTGTGAGGAGTTCATTAATGAGACCAAAGTTGTTCTTCACCAGAAGTTTAAGGTGAAGCATCTTGGTGAACTCAAATATTTTTTGGGAATTGAAGTAATGAGGTCCAAGGAAGATATTGTTGAATCAAAGAAAGTATTGTCTTCAACTCATTTCTGATTTGGGACTAAGTGGTGCTAAGACAATTTCCACTCTAATAGACCTCAACCAAAAATTCACCTCTGCTGAGTTTGACAGACATGATGGGACTGCAGGAGATGAAGTTCTAGCAGATGCAAGTGAATATCAAAGACTGATTGGTCGATTGGTCTATTTGACTGTCACAAGACCAAATATTGTGTTTGCAGTTCAAACACTTAGTCAGTTCATGCAGGAGCCCAAGAGGTCTCATTGGGATGCTGCTATGAGAGTAGTCAAATATTTGAAGCATGATCCAAGCATGGGAATACTTCTCAGTAGTGCTGAAGCAGATTGTTTAACGTGTTTTTGTGATGCAAACTGGGCGAGTTGTCCAAATACAAGGAGGTCTTTAACTGGATACTTAGTCAAATTTGGGAATTCATTTATCTCATGGAAATCCAAGAAACAACATACATTGTCAAGAAGCTCTACAGAAGCAGAGTATCGAAGCCTGGCAGCTGTGACAGCAGAAGTAGTTTGGTTATTGGGACTGTTTGCTGAACTTGGAGTGCCCATCAAGCAGCATGTAGAAGTCTATTGTGATAGCAAAGCTGCTCTTGAGATTGCAGCCAGTCCCATCTTCCATGAACGTACCAAATACATTGAAATTCACTGTCATTTTGTACGTGACAATATTAAACAAGGAGTTCTTTGCACGCGGTATGTGGGGACTAAAGATCAGCCGGCTGATCTTCTAACCAAAGGCCTTGGACATTCACAACATACATTTTTACTAGGAAAGCTTGGAGTGCTCAATATTTTGCACCCTCCAGCTTGAAGGGGGGTGTGAACTACTGTACAGTTAGTATCATTAGTTCTAATTGTAGTTAGTCCGTGTATTAGCTTAGATAGTCAGCAGAGTAGTTGGTTAGTTACATGTGGGGCCCAATGGGTAAGTTAATATATATATTGTATTTCTCTATTCATTTTTACATAATAAGAAAATCATTTTCCTCAACTGCCAATTCCTTTCTCTCTCGAGTTCATCTTCATCTCAGATCCAACCTCAATTACTTGATGAATCTGGAGATTGTTCTCAGATTCATTAAGCTCACACAACTACAACCTATTCCTAAATATGAATGCTCCTAACAACTACTTTTTATCTCATAACAACCTCGAAGAACCACCCGACCTCACTTCTATGCAAATAGATGACAACCTCATTAACCACAAGGCAACAACCTTCCTCCAAACACTTCTTGCTAACAAATACCTCTCTACATCTATAAGCAACCATCAGCAACCACTACCTAAGCCTGACCTGTTTGATGAATTCATCCAAAGCACAGATGATGATGATACTTTTATACTAATCTCCACAACTAAAAAGGCGCGATTATATGAACCTTGGAAATACTCAGTAATTATCAAGTTTTTTGGACGAATAATTGCACACCACTTACTAAAGAACAAGCTCATAAAGATCTGAAACCCACAAAAGAACTCCCTATTATTGACCTAGGATTAGATTTCTTCCTTATAAAATTTCAACAGGAAGAAAATATGCTAAAAGCTCTACAGGGAGGTCCATGGTTTATTCTAAACCACTTCTTATCAGTACGTAAGTGGAAACCCAAATTTATTGCATCATCAACACATCTAACCTACTCGACAATCTGGGTAAGGTTACCTGAGCTACCAACGGAATATTACGATGTGAAAATATTACAACGAGCTGGATCTAAATTAGGACAACTCTTAAAGATTGATACATGTACTTCAACAACTATAAGGGAATTCTATGCACGTATTTACATTGAAGTACCCTTGGAGAAACCCCTCAAAACACACATCAATATAGGAAACCATAAGCAAATCCTCCTATACGAGGGTATCAATATACTCTGCACTAGCTGTGGCCATTTAGGTCATATAATTCAGAACTGTCCAAATACCAATCAAACTATAAGAGATCCTCAAACAAGCCAACCATCCACTTCTGCCAAACCTGAAACTGAGTGCAAAACAGTTATTTTTTTAAAGAAGTTCAACTCTTCATATAAACAACGACAAAGCATCATCACCACCAATACTCCACCACTGGAAAAAACGCCGGACCATCTACTACCAGGTAAGTCTTCAAACTTTAAAGGCTCATCTTTGGGCTACTCTTTTCCGCTAAATGTAGATGGACTGTCTAAGCCCACTAAGTAATTATCTAATAAATTTAGTCCTCTTAGTAGGCAATATGGACCAAAGGCTGACCACATGGACTTTAGCCCATCGACTAGTAACCCAAACCAAGTCGGCTCACATGACAAAGTAGCAAAAATTCAATCAGAGCCCACCTTAAACAACTTCAAAACTTCATCATTACAGCCACCCTACTTACCCAATCAAAAAATTAATCAACCCAATTCTAACTTATCTGATACACAACCTAAGCCTCTAAATCTTTTTAACGACTGTACCACATTTTCTCAGCAACAAAATCCACATAGGTTAGATCCTCCTCATACGGACCTATCACATATAGCCTTATCACCTATGGTTATATCATCCTTAGACACGTCTTCCTCATTACCCAATAGCTCTTTAATCAATCTGCATGCCACAGTAATTTCGGATAGCAATGAAATTATTGTTCCATGCAAACATAATGATTACAGTCCACGTAATTCCTCCATTCTTACCCATTCTATCCCACTACAACCTTCTTTGATAGTTCCGCCTATTAAGCCACTTGATAATAATACCACAACCCCTTTAACAAATATTACACCAATACTTCCCTTCTCTGAAAACACAAAAAATGCAGAGACCAACTTTCATCAACAACTATCGAAACCAAATCTTCAGAGAGAACATGCAGGCGAACAATCACTTTTTCCATCTACCAAGGCTGATCATGCAGGGACTCCAGGTTCCACACATCTCTACGCCAATGATCTACACATCTCAACAAATGTCTATAGATCATCCTCTTCAATTCTGGCTAGAGATGGGTCTGCAGGGTTATGCCCTAGTATTCACTATGGAGTTGAACAACCAGGAAGTTGTGTTGCTAATTCAAAATCCCACTCACCTAGCAGAGATAGTGACAAAGGGAATGAGGATAAGCATGGAGTCTTACAACCAAAACCAATGGTACTCGACACAGACCCCATTGTTCTTAGAGAACCAGGCATCCTTCTCAACACAAGCTCCCTGGCAATATCCTCTGACTCCTATGAGTCCATTAGGGAACCAAAACTTCCAAATTCTCCTATTTTATCCTCCTCATCACATGGGGAAAGTCTATGCCCCTTGGTTTCAGGCACTAGACACATTCAACCCTCTCTCTCCCTACGCGAGCCCCCTGAGTCCATTAGAGAGACTCACACCACAGGACAGTCCACAGCACACACCTCCTCTATCTCCTCCCGCACTAGATACTCAAACAAGGTAGGAATTAGCAGAGATACTAGCAGAAATAAGGGTAACGAGGATAGAATTTTGGTGGCTAAAGGGAATTCAACTCTACAACCTAGAAGAATAGTTCGAAAAAAGTTCATTCTCAAATGTCACCCAGAAATGATAGCATGTAGTCTAAATTTTTGTCAAACAACAAATCCATAAATAGGAAAGTATGTGATGGTGATCATCCCCACACTCCTATAGCTACCTCTCTCTCTGAGTCTAGATCAGACGATGACCCACGCAGCCAGTCCGATGGTTCCACCTCCCATGAGGGAGACAACCTCTCCTAATTATTATATGAATTTCCTAGTGTGGAATTGTAGGGGGTCACACAACCCAAAGTTCCGTAGGCATTTTAGATATCTCTTTGATAACCACAGGCCAGTGTTAGCCATTCTACTAGAAACTCACATGCAAGATCACACTAGGCTGCGTGATGACTTCAATGTTACAAATATGTCACAAGTGCCAGCAACTCGTAGGTGGATTACTTGTGTTATGGAATGAAGCTAGTATCAATTTTACAGAAATGAGGCTTTCTCAGCAAGAGATCCACTGTGTAGTCCAGGTAAGTCCAAATAAACAACCTTGGTTTTTATCTGCGATATATGCTAGCCCTTATTATCAACTACGTAATATACTTTGGTATAATCTACTAAATTTTCACAACACTATTTCTATGCCTTGGCTAATTGGGGGTGATTTTAATGAAATTTTAGAATCAAAAGAAAAGTTTGGTGGCCTTCATATTAATAATAAAAGATCTGATAATTTTGGAAAATTTATTAATACTTGCAAGTTAATTGATTTAGGGTTTCAAGGTAGTAGATATACTTGGACAAATAAAAGCAGACATGGGTACACAATCCTAGAGCGACTTGATCATTTTTTAGCTAACTATGACTTGTTAAATCTATATCCTGAAGTTTTAGTTAACCATATACCTCATACTCATTCCGTTTTGAAACTATATGGGCTTCACACCCACATTTTTAATAATTAGTTCATAATATTTGGTCAAAAGATCAACTTTTGTTTGACACTATTCGTAAATTTCAGTTAGTAGAACCTAGATGGAATAAGCAAACTTTTGGTAATATATTCGAAGAAAAAAGAAAAATTCTAGCTAGACTAGCAAGCATACAAGCATCAGTTCATTATCCCGCTAGTCTATTCCTTCAAAATTTAGAAATACAATTAAATTTAGACTATAGTAACCTCCTACGTGTTGAAAAAGAATTTTGGAAATTAAAGTCTCGCATTAACTGGATAAATGACGGAGATGCTAACACTAAGTTTTTTTATGTGTCTATTCTACACAAAAGACGTAAAAATAGAATTACTGCTTTAAAGGACACAATTGGGAATTGGGTAGATGAACCATCCCAGATACATAATTTAATCCTAGATTACTATAAATCTTTGTTCAATACTAAAGATTTAAACACTACTAATTCTCATTGGGACCCTAGAACTTGTAACCTATCTCATACTGACATTCAATTGGTTAGTGCACCAATTAGTCATGAGGAGATAAAGGAAGCTATGTTTAGCTTTAAACCGTATAAAGCACCGGGTCCGGATGTTCTTCACCCTTATTTTTATTAAAGATACTGGTCAGAAGTTAGAGGTAGTTATTCATTTTTGTGAAGAAATTTTCAACACTAATATTATTCCCGAGGAATTGAATAAAACCCTAGTCTGTCTAATACCAAAAATAAAACATCCCTCTACAATAAAACAATTTCGACCTATAAGTCTTTGTAATACTTTTGTATAAGCTTATCACCAAAATTATTGTTAATCGTCTTAAACCTGTGAGCACGTGATTTTTGCCCTACATGAAGATAATTCCTAAAAATATATCAAAATAATTTTTATTGATTTTTTTAGGAATTTTTCTTTATTTAGTTGCATTTCATGCATTTTAATATTTTAATATCAAAATAATAAATACCAAAAAATATCTTACATAGAATTTAGGTTTTATCGGAAGTCATTCGATTTTCATAAAAATTAAAAATCACAAAAATATTTTATTTTTACACCTTTTCCTTTCGTTGATTTTTTCTCTTCTAATTTAGGATTAAATAGCTTTTATAATTTTCATAATTAGTATAATTTTAGATAATTTAGGTTTTTAATTCTAGAATTTTTAATTAAAAAAATGACATAAAAGAAAAATATGGAATAAAAAGAAGAATTAGAAGAACCCTTCCCCCAAAATTATTCCCCACATAAGACCTTCCCCCAAAATATTTTTTCCCAAAAGACTTTCCCCAAAATATTTTCCCCCCAAAAGACCTTCCCCCCAAAACACCTTCCCCAAAATATTTTCCCCCCAAAACTATTTCCCCCACACACCCTATACACTACTATATATACACACACAAAATATACTTTAGAAAGAAATGAGCACCGCAGAGAACACTAAAGAGACCCTTCCCTTCTTCCTTGGCTAAAAAGAAAAAAACGATCTCCCATGGTTTCTTAGGAGAACACAAAGCGAACTTCTCAAATTAGAGGAAAATCTTTGGACCTGGGAGGAAAAGGAATTTCTCAATCACTGATTCGACTTTGTTTTTTTTTTCTATCAAAATACCAAAAAATCCAAACAAAAAATAGGCTTCAATCATCTTGCTTCCCATCTCAATTTCCATTTTATTATGGAGTTTGATTGAGGTCCGATTTGGTTCGAGTTTTGTTGCCAAGTTCGTAGTTCCGGAGCGCAGTTCTGAAAGTTGAGTTGGCCTCTATTATGCCGGATTGCAGGCTCCACGCTTGGAGTTGATTTTCTTCATTCCGGTGTTCGAAAAATTGTTAAGCAGGTGCAATCTTCTGCTCTTTGTTTCATGTTTTGTTGTTGATGAGAAGATGAATTAAGCCTTAGCTGAATTGGTTCTAGAATTTGTGCGGTTGATTGATTTTACAGTAAAACGTTTTGTTAATAACACTTGCTTTGAGACCGATTTTATCTCTGTATTTGGTTTTGTTTGAGTTTAATGTGCAATCTTCACCGTTGTTTCTCCCGTTGGTGTCTAGTTGGCATTTTTGATTAACATCTGTTAGCTTCTTTGTTTTGTAGTGGAATGAAGAATCAGTAAAGATTTGAAAAGATATTGAAAGTAATGGTATGTAGTTTTTTTTTTCTGTGCGTGTATTGTTAAGAGTAAAATGAATATATGAGGATTTGGTTTGGGACAATGAAGTTAAGAGTAAAATGAAACTTCAGAGGAAGAACAATTTTGTTTGGAAGGTTTGGGAGAATCGAATTTTGATAGCTTTAGGTGAGGCAGGCTATAGTGTAATTTAGCTAGTTAATATCATCCGCTTGTCTTCGAGAAGATTTCTTGTACTCATTTGGAAAAAGTTTGAAAGTGACGGGTGATTTCACTTTGACTCGTATTAACTTAGAATAAGTCATGTTCTAAGTCGATTTTAAGAGTAGTATGCTTTCGAATTCAACTGCTATTTGAGCATATTTATTTTAAAAGAGTTTAGCTCTTTGTGTACTTGAATGAGGGTAATAGTTGTGGTGTTTAACTCTGCCATTGTTTTTGTGTATTTGCTTGAAGGCAGTATGTACTTCCATTTTTATTGGATTTTTCTTCATTTAGAATTCAATGAAATTGGAAAAGTTAAAGAGAAGTGAAAGTTAGCTTGGAATTGAAATGTGAGTGTTGGATTGTTGATACCCAATTTTTCCTTATATATTTTTATACTCAATATACTCTCAAAATAGCATATGTATGCATATATGAGCATCCCAAAAGATTTTGACATTTTTAAAGAATTTTAAAACTAATTTAGGGCCTATTTTTACACTATAAATCCCAATAATTATTCCCAAAAGCCTGATATTTTGGAGAATAGTTTACTTTATTCTGACATTTGTATAAAAATATAATTTACATGATTTTTGTATAATTATACGAGTACATTTGGTATTTTTAAAAACTAAATTGCATGAAATTGCAATTTTAGCTCATTTCCGGATTTAATAGCAATTTTAATTACAAAATCAATACCAATATTTTTAAATTAATACTTACATATGGTTTGCTAACCCAGTGCTTTTAATTTGATTTTTAACATCTTTTACTATTTTTATAAATTCAAAAGGGAAAAATGGCTATTTCAATTTTGGCCTCAAATTGCTTTCAATTGTAGCCCAATTCTGCACCTCAATTACACCCAATTAAACGATCCACTTTTTGATTTGGACCTACCCCAAACCCCATTCACCTAACCCGCCCGGTCGCCCCATTCAATCTAGATCGTTGATCATTTTGATCAACGACCACCATTTCTCCTTTCCTTTTTAATTTCACAACTACCCCAACCCTAATTCATTCTATCCAAACAGTCGCCCTCAAACTCCCTCATCTCTCAGACTCTCTCTAACACTCGAAACCCTAGCCGCCATTAACGTCCTCTCTAACCAAATCCACCGGCGTCCATGGCTTCCCAGGCCATGGACGGCCTGTACCCTCTTCTATTTACCCCCAAATCGTGGTTGTTCAAGGTTTTGAGGCTCGATTTCAACAAAGCCTATTCAGATCCTCCACCGATCTGAATTCTTTTGGTTTCTCCGGCTCCGTTCCAGCATGTTCGAGCTTTGAAAGGGCCAGCCGTGGTCCATACTTGTTCAAGACCAGATCTTTCCAAGGCTTCTTGTTCCTAGGGTTTCTGAGAAACCCTAAATAGGGCTTGTTCGAGGTTCTTTCTTCCTTTGTTTCTTAGATCTGTGACAGATCTGTGTTCTACTCGAGTTCAGGATACTTTTCCCTATTTTTATTAGTCTGTTCAATTTAGGGTTTTCAAAATTTTAAAAAAAAAATTACTCTTCTTTTTCTTCTTTCTTTAGGAGAATCTATCTGTTCATGTAATGTCTTATGTGTTTTTGCTTGATTTGCCGTTAATATGCATGTTTCCCTATCTTTTCTCTGTTATTGCTTCTACTGGTTTTTCTACAAGTTTGCTTACATGTCTACCTCACATGTTCTTTTACTATTTCTCCTGTTGAGATTGTTTGCCTTTACTGGATTCGTTTGGGTTTCTGAACTTGTGTTTTTACTGCTTCCTAAGTTCTATGTCACCTCTCTTCTGAACTTATTTGAGTTCTAAGCTTTCTTTTAAACTTGTTCTTTACAATTTTTCACTCTACTGTTTCTGATTTGCTATGTGTATCTGTGTGCTTTCTCATGGAACTCTGATAGAGTTCTCTATGTTTTGTTATGAGGGCTTGCCTTCTCTTTTCTGTATCCTACTCGAGCTGAAACCCTATGTTTGGGATTTTTTTCGAGTTTTTGGTTCTAGGGTTCTACTCCAAAACCCTGGGCTCACTCGAACTCATGCCGAGTTTATAATTAAATTGGAATTCTTCTGCTTGTGATTTGAAACTTCCTATGCCTGTCCTCTCTCTTTGTTTGATACTGGTATGCTTTATATGCAAGTGTTTTTCTTTCGAAATGATTCTGCCAACTCGTGATTGATCCCAATCTCCATTTACTAAGGCTTGATTGATTATTACTGATTTTACAATCAAACCTCTTCCCCCTTTTCCAACTAAGTTCATTCAAAGATTTTTAAATTTCTGGTCGTTTGATTGATTTACTTTCCTTATTCTCTCAAAACCGTGTACCATGGGATCCTTGCCTTAAATAATATCTATGTACTTACCCCTTGTTTTATTGCTAGAAAGGTTTTACTTATTTTTCCTTTCCTTAATTACTCATGCCGTTTGAAATCAAATCCCTTAAACTAAGGGAGATCATTATGTGACTGGCTGAAGTGTTATTTCCTTGCCTTTGTTTACTCGTTTTTGCACTATAAAAAGAGGCAACCTTTCAACACTGAACAACAGTTCTTCCTGCACATTCTGCATAACACTCGATACACAAACACCTCTGTCTTTGAAATCTGTTACTACTTGCTCTACTATTTTCTTTACTACTACTTTCTTTACTACTACTGAGCACTCTGCTTCTTTCTCTCCTACTGTCTGAATATTCCGGAGTTCCTCTGAACCCCCAACTGCTTGCTGAAGTTTTGAGGTTGCTCCTGTTAACTTTTTGGCTGTCTACTTGCTGTTGTTTCTCTGCTGTACTAGAATTGCAACTGGTATGTTTCTCCTAGTTAAATAACACCCTCCTACTATGTGTTTACTTCTCCTCTGTTACACATCTTTCCCTATGTGTTTATTTATGCTTCCCTGCACTATGTAACTACATTCAAGTCTGTTCTGCTCTTTCTTTATGCATGCTGCATCTTTAGTCCTGCTATGCTTTCTTGTCCTTCCTTAATGTTTTCTGTATATGATTTTCCATGCGAACCACTTCCCTCTATTCCCCTTTGTATGTGAGTACTGTTCTGAATCATGGTAGCACCATATTGTTACCCATGATTCAGGACTAGGTTCTCTTGAACCTCTACTCGAACCAATCCCCATTCCCTCTTCCCCTTTATGTGCTGAGCCTTGACTAGAGCCTGATGGTGTCCTAATCACCATCCAGGCCCAAGTCTGACTTCTAAAGTCTGCTCTTTATTTGTTTGGACCAAGTAAGGGTTCAGGGGTGTGCCAGTCTATGCCATGGCTAGGTATGACCACCCCCTTCTATGGTTCCCTCTCACTTTGCACTTACTCCTAGTTTCTAACTTCTGCCCCCCTTTGGCAAGCCATGCTTTGGGACCCTTGATCTCCCTATGAACTTGGATGCCTGAGGGCTGGTAATTCCACACTGCACTATTCTGGTACAATATTCTGTTATTCGGGGTGTAAGCACTGCCTGGAGTCCTTGAGGCTCCTTGGAACTTTGAAACACTTTGGGTGAGAGAAGGCCTTGGAAATCTGGAATCCAGATTTGGGGAAACATATGTCATTGGCTATTAAGATTGAATTAGGTTGATCTAGCTGCAGGCTGTGATGTATTTTCTTGTTTACTTTCTTCCTTCTCGTTCTGTAATAATCTTGTAAAAGAACTCGGGGAATATTAGTGAAAGGGTGTGGGAGGGGTTTATTTTATTTACTTGCATATGCTAAAGGGTAGATACCATGCCTATAGGACCAATGTTGTTATTTAATCACTTAGATGACATGCCTATAGGTTCAACGCTTTAAATCACCTAGAGATCATGTCTATAGGTTTTTGCACTCTTCTCAATTATTTAGAAATCATGTCTACAGGATTTAATGTTCAACCATGCTGCAAATCAGTAGATATCCTGTCTACCAGATCTAATAATCAAACAACTGATTGCATATAGAAATCCTGCCTATAGGAAATGCATAAACGCTAGGCGACTGTAAGGTAATCAAATACTCATTTCGAAACCTATCTAATAACAATAACGAGTCCTCAAAAAGCCAAGGTATAGATATCCTGCGTATAGGGGTTCAAACTCGCCTAATATGTGTTTACTGATCTGACAATTGGCCTTAAACGTTTCTCAACGAAAACTTGTCCAAACCTATTTGCTTTTGAAATTCGTCCAAACTTGTTCGTTTTCAAAACTCTTATAAATCCGATTTTAATTCCTTTCAAACTTGCATTTTTCTTCTAATAACATCTTTAAACTTTTTGGCCTGAATTTCTCGACTTTTTGAAGTTGTCTTCCGAAACAAAATTTCAACTCTATCTTTTAAAGTATCTGCTCTCTTTAAAGTCTTTTACAATTCTCCTGTCTCTTAATCAAAGCAATATTTAACAATCTATTTCTTTTTTAAACGTCTCACTTTCGAAAACATTGCTTTACACCTCTGCTGTATGTTTAGTTAAACAATTCTGTCAATTTCAAAGTCATCTCTGAACTCCTACAGTTTTCAATCTGCTGTCTTAAACTCTTCTGCATTAGGTTCTTAACCAGTAACTTGTTTAAAATACCTCAACTTCTGACAATTGGATCCGGGTTGTCTAATGCAGACCTTTTTATCCAATTCTATGTGTTAAACCAATCTGTCCACTGTTTAATTTTAATTTAAAAACCAAATCAGTATATGTAAGACATGCTAAACTAGATGCTATGTGATTTATGGGGTTTATGTGAGCCTCTTATGTGTTTGTTCATTCCTCAATATTTGCTACTTGTTTTGTTTGTCGCCTTAGCGTTTTATCCTTTTGAAACTCCATATATGCCTATACTCCCTTTCCCCTTTTAGGATTAGAAGTCCTAAACCCCAGGACTGATAGGTTGGGGCGGGTACTAGCAT
>MU720194.1:3758-16990 GCA_026770625.1 Nicotiana glauca | reverse complement strand
GTCGTTCGCCGCCTGGGGAATGGATGTTATTGGACCAATCGAACCAGCCGCATCAAATGGGCACAGGTTCATCCTAATGGCAATTGATTACTTTACCAAATGGGTTGAAGCAACATCATACAAAGCAGTAACCAAGAAAGTTGTAACAGATTTCGTCCGTGATCGTATGGTTTGTCGGTTCGGAATTCCGGAATCAATCATCACTGACAATGGTTCCAATCTCAACAGCGACCTAATGAAGGCAATGTGTGACACTTTCAGAATCAAACATAAGAATTCTACAGCTTACAGACCGCAGATGAATGGGGCTATGGAAGCAGCCAATAAGTACATCAAAAAGATACTAAGGAAGATGATCG
This sequence comes from Nicotiana glauca, assembly GCA_026770625.1. Classification (NCBI taxonomy): domain Eukaryota; kingdom Viridiplantae; phylum Streptophyta; class Magnoliopsida; order Solanales; family Solanaceae; genus Nicotiana; species Nicotiana glauca. The sequence continues at coordinate 16,631 of MU720194.1, read as the reverse complement.
AAAGGCACAAGCAATGGCATGAGAAGTTGTCGTTCGCCTTATTGGGATATCGTACCATAGTCCGCACATCAACCGGGGCAACCCCTTACATATTAGTTTATGGTACAAAGGCAGTCATCCCCACCGAGGTAGAAATTCCCTCCTTGAGGTTCATACAAGAAGCAGAGTTAGATGATGCAGAATGGGTCAAAAGTCGCTACGAGCAATTAGCCCTTATAGACGGAAAGAGAATGAATGTAGTTTGCCATGGTCAATTATATCAGAACAGAATGTCCAGAGCCTTCAACAAGAGAGTTAAGCCAAGGAAGTTCACGCCAGGACAGCTGGTACTGAAGAAAATATTTCTGTATCAAGATGAAGCCAAAGGGAAATTTTCTCCCAATTGGCAGGGTCCGTACATGGTTCACCGGGTTCTAACTGGAGGAGCCCTTATTCTCGCAGAAATGGATGGAGAAGTCTGGCCGAAGCCGATCAACTCAGACGCGGTAAAGAGATACTACATTTGATCATATGTTTTTCTTCATGATGTAATTTGAACTACACCTGACCTGATTTTCGTTTAAGAGTGGATACGTAGGCAGCCCTATAGTTTCGGTCACATTTTAATAAAAATTCCATTTTTCCCCGATATTGGAACTGGGGTAGAATTTTGAAGAGGACCCTCAAAATTTCGAAGTCAATTTATCAGTCTCTTCATCAGCGCCGACCCAGTAAACTGGGGCGGAATTTTGATGAGGACCCTCAAAATTTCGGAGCCGCTCCGCCTTCAGTTATTCAGCATGGCCGTCAGCAGCGCCAGCCCAGTAAACTGGGGCAGAATTTTGAGGAGGACCCTCAAAATTCCAGAACAAGCGATGTTGCCATGTCTTTGAACCACGTTGCAGTTGTTGGTTCATCCAAAATAAAACCGTTTTTCAAAATTATACTTACATTATACTAAATCATGCATAAATATCATTCGCATCGCTGTCGTTTAGCAACGTTACCCCAATGATGCGTAACGTCAAGGGCCAGGGGATACGAACTAACCTTCCCCATCTACGGAACTTACAATTTTTCTTTGAATGCAGGCACTCCAGAGTCGCAAATTATTGAATTCATTCACACACTCGTGCTCTTCAGAAGTGAGGAACAATCACGCATTCGCAAGGTTACTATCTACACCTAACATCCCCAGCAGCCACGATATCACAATCAACCGTCAGCTAAGAAAATTTCATTACTATTAACTCTTTGCATTATCTGCATTTTTTGCATAAGGCTACTTATCTGCCTTTCGAGACTAAGCTCTGTCTCCATCTGCATTGCATAAGGCTATCTTCTGCCTTCCGAGGTTAAGCACTACCTCCATCTTTCATAAGGCTATTCTTCTGCCTTTCAAGACTAAGCTCTGTCTCCATCTGCATTGCATAAGGCTACTTATCTGCCTTTCGAGACCAAGCTCTGTCTCCATATGCATTTTTGCACAAGGCTATTTTCTGCCTTCCGAGGTTAAGCTCTACCTCCATCCTGCATAAGGCTACTTTATCTGCCTTTCGATACTAAGCTCTGTCTCCATCTGCATTTTTGCATAAAGCTATTTTCTGCCTTCCAAGGATAAGCTCTACCTCCATCTTGCATAAGGCCATTCTTCTACCTTTCGAGACTAAGCTTTGTCTCCATCTACATTTTTGCATAAGTCTATTTTCTGCCTTCCGAGGTTAAGCTCTACCTACATCCTGCATAAGGCTACTTATCTGCCTTTTGAGGTTAAGCTCTACCTCCATCCTACATAAGGCTACCTATCTGCCTTTCGAGACTAAGCTCTGTCTCCATCTGCATTGCATAAGGCTACCTATCTGCCTTCCGAGACTAAGCATTGTCTCCATCCTGCATGGCTGAAATATCGTCGCTTTATCTTTTGAACGGCTGAAATATCGCCACCTGCATTTTAAATTCTCGCTCTGGCTGAAAGATCGCCACCCTTTGCATTAATTTGGTTGAAAGATTGTCACCTTCTCATGGGATGAAAGATCGCCAACTTATTCAAAGGCGTCATAGTTCGGAGGCACCATCTGCATAGCCCGAGAACGTCATTTCATGGCCTGCGAATCCTTACTTTTATGCTCTTCATGGCCCAGGACGTCATGGTCCGAGGACGTCATCCTAACCATCCGAAGACAACATTCATGGTCCAACTGGAACTTGCATCATGTTTAAATTATGCACAATATACACTGAACCACTCATTCACAGGTACACCGGCTAGCAAACGACCATCTCAGCAGGAGCGCTCCCGCTTTGGTTATCCGCAACCTGTTCGACTTCATAACCTTTCTCAAATTAGACCATCGCGTCCATTCTTTTCCTAATCCCCCAACACTGGTTCCTGAACTACATATGGCCCGATTCATGTAAAACCAGGGATATGTAGGCAGCTCATAAATCAGAGCGCGGTCAGAATTCTTTCACAATCGCCAATTCCGGTCAAAATTGGTCATCTTGTCTTTACCCGACAACTCTTGCATCCTCCTCGAGTAAAGAGGGTCAGCTGTTGATACCCAATTTTTTCCTATATATTTTTATACTCAAAATAGCATATGTATGCATATATGAGCATCCCAAAAGATTTTGGCATTTTTAAAGGATTTTAAAACTAATTTAGGGCCTATTTTTACACCATAAATCCCAATAATTATTCCCAAAAGCTTGCCATTTTGGAGAATAGTTTATTTTATTCTGACATTTGCATAAAAACATAATTTACGTGATTTTTGTATAATTTTACGAGTATATTTGGTATTTTTAAAAACTAAATTGCATAAAATTGCAATTTTAGCCCATTTCCAGATTTAATAGCAATTTTAATTACAAAATCGATACCAATATTTTAAAATTAATACTTACATATTGTTTGCTAACCCATTGCTTTTAATTTAATTTTTTAACATCTCTTACTATTTTTATAAATTCAAAAGGGAAAAATGACTATTTCAATTTTGGCCTCAAATTGCTTTCAATTGTAGCCCAATTCTGCACCTCAATTACACCCAATTAAACGACCCACTTTTTTATTTGGACCTGCCCAAACCCAATTCACCTAACCCGCCCGGTTGCCCCATTCAATCTAGGTCGTTGATCATTTTGATCAACGGCCACCATTTCTCCTTTCCTTTTTAATTTCACAACTACCCTAACCCTAATTCATTCCATCCAAACAGCCGCCCTCAAACTCCCTCATCTCTCAGACTCTCTCTAACACTCGAAACCCTAGCCGCTATTAACGTCCTCTCCGACCAAATCCACCGACGTCCATGGCTTCCCAGGCCATGGACGGCTTGTACCCTCTTCCATTCACCTCCAGATTGTGGTTGTTCGAGGTTTTGAGGCTCGATTTCAACAAAGCCTATTCAGATCCTCTGCCGATCTGAGTTCTTTTGGTTTCTCCGGCTCCGTTCCAGCATGTTTGAGCTTTGAAAGGGCCAGCCGTGGTCCAAACTTATTCAAGACCAGATCTTTCCAAGACTTCTTGTTCCTAGGGTTTCTGAGAACCCCTAAAGAGGGCTTGTTCGAGGTTCTTTCTTCCTTTGTTTTCTTAGATCTGTGACAGATCTGTGTTCTACTCGAGTTCTGGATACTTTTCCCTATTTTTATTAGTCTGTTCAATTTAGGGTTTTCAAAATCTTAAAAAAAATGACTATTCTTATTCTTCTTCTTTCTTTAGGGGAATCTATCTGTTCATGTCATGTCTTATGTGTTTTTGCTTGATTTGTCGTTAACATGCATGTTTCCCTATCTTTGCTCTGTATTTCTTCTACTGGTTTTTCTACAAGTATGCTTACATGTCTACCTCGCATGTTATTTTACTATTTCTCCTACTGAGATTTTTTGCCTTTACTGGATTCGTTTGGGTTTCTGAACTTGTGTTTTTACTGCTTCCTAAGTTCTATGTCACCTCTCTTCTCATATGAACTTATTTGAGTTCTAAGCTTTCTCTTAAACTTGTTCTTTAGAATTTTTCACTCTACTGTTTCTGATTTGCTATGTGTATTTGTGTGCTTTCTCATGGAACTCTGAAAGAGTTCTCTATGTTTTGTTATGAGGGCTTGCCTTCTCTTTTCTGCATCCTACTCGAGCTGAAACCCTATGTTTGGGATTTTTTTGCGAGTTTTTGGTTCTAGGGTTCTACTCTAAAACCCTGGGCTCACTCGAACTCATGCCGAGTTTATAATTAAATTGGAATTCTTCTGCTTGTGATTTGAAACTTCCTATGCCTGTCCTCTCTCTTTGTTTGATACTGGTATGCTTTATATGCAAGTGTTTTTCTTTCGAAATGATTCTGCCAACTCGTGATTGATCCCAATCTCCGTTTACTAAGGCTTGATTGATTATTACTGAATTTACAATCAAACATCTTCCCCCATTTTCTGACTAAGTTCATTCAAAGATTTTTAAATTTCTGGCCGTTTGATTGATTTACTTTCCTTATTCTCTCAAAACCGTGTACCATGGGATCCTTGCCTTAAATAATCTCTATGTACTTACCCCTTGTTTTATTGCTAGAAAGGTTTTAATTATTTTTCTTTTCCTTAATTACTCATGCCGTTTGAAATCAAATCCCTTAAACTAAGGGAGATCTTTATGTGACTGGCTGAAGTGTTATTTCCTTGCCTTTGTTTACTTGTTTTTGCACTATAAAAGGAGGCAGCCTTTCAACACTGAACAAGTTCTTCCTGCACATTTTGCATAACACTCGATACACAAACACCTCTGTCTTTGAAATCTGTTACTACTTGCTCTACTATTTTCTCTACTACTACTGAGCACTCTGCTCTTTTCTCCTACTGTCTGTATATTCCGGAGTTCCTCTGAACCCCTAAGTGCTTGCTGAAGTTTTGAGTTTGCTCCTGTTAACTTTCTGGCTGTCTACTTGCTGTTGTTTCTCTGTTGTACTAGAATTGCTACTGGTATGTTTCTCCTAGTTAAATAACACCCTCCTACTATGTGTTTACTTCTCCTCTTCTACACATCTTTCCCTATGTGTTTATTTATGCTTCACTGCACTATGTAACTACATTCAAGTTTGTTCTGCTCTTTCTTTATGCATGCTGCATCTTTAGTCCTGCTATGCTTTTTTGTCCTTCCTTAATGTTTTCTGTATATGCTTTTCCATGCGAACCCCTTCCCTCTATTCCCCTTTGTATGTGAGTACTGTTCTGAATCATGGTAGCACCCTATTGTTACCCATGATTCAGGACTAGGTTCTCTTGAACCTCTACTCGAACCAATCCCCATTCCCTCTTCCCCTTTATGTGCTGAGCCTTGACTAGAGCCTGATGGTGTCCTAATCACCATTCAGGCCCAAGTCTGACTTTTAAAGTCTTCTCTTTATTTGTTTGGACCAAGTAAGGGGTCAGGGGTGTGCCAGTCTATGCCATAGCTGGGTATGACCACCCCCTTCTATGGTTCCCTCTCACTTTGCACTTACTCCTAGTTTCTAAGTTCTGCCCCCTTTGGCAAGCCATGCTTTGGGACCCCTGAGCTCCCTCTGAACTCTGATGCCCGAGGGCTGGTAATTCCACACTGCACTATTCTATTACAATATTTTGTTATTCAGGGTGTAAGCACTGCCTGGAGTCCTTGAGGTTCCTTGGAACTTTGAAACACTTTGGGTAAGAGAAGGCCTTGGAAATCTGGAATCCGGATTTGGGGAAACATATGTTATTGGATATTAAGATTGAATTAGGCTGCTCGGATCTAGCTACAGGCTGTGATGTATTTTCTTGTTTACTTTCTTCCTTCTGGTTCTGTAATAATCTTGTAAAAGAACTCGGGGAATATTAGTGAAAGGGTGTGGGAGGGGTTTATTTTATTTACTTGCATATGCTAAAGGGTAGATACCATGCCTATAGGACCAATGTTGTTATTTAATCACTTAAATGCCATGCCTATAAGTTCAACGCTTTAAATCACCTGGAGATCATGTATATAGGTTTTTGCACTCTTCTTAATTATTTAGAAATCATGTCTACAGGATTTAATGTTCAACAATGCTGCAAATCATTAGATATCCTGTCTATCGGATCTAATAATCAAACAACTGATTGCATATAGAAATCCTGCCTATAGGAAATGCATAAACGCTAGGCGACTGTAAGGTAATCAAATACTCATTTCGAAACCTATCTAATAACAATAACGAGTCCTAAAAAAGCCAAGGTATAGATATCCTGCGTATAGGGGTTCAAACTCGCCTAATATGTGTTTACTGATCTGACAATTGGCCTTAAACGTTTTTCAACGAAAACTTGTCCAAATTTGTTTGCTTTTGAAATTCGTCCAAACTTGTTCGTTTTCAAAACTCTTATAAATCCGCTTTTAATTCCTTTCTAACTTGCATTTTTCTTCTAATAACGTCTTTAAACTTTTTGACCTGAATTTCTCGACTTTTCGAAGCTGTCTTACAAAACAGAATTTCAACTCTATCTTTTAAAGTATCTGCACTCTTTAAAGTCTTTTACAATTCTCCTGTCTCTTAATCAAAGCAATCTTCAACAGTCTGTTTCTTTTTTAAACGTCTCACTTTCGAAAACATTGCTTTACACCTCTGCGGTATATTTAGTTAAACAATTCTGTCAATTTCAAAGTCATCTCTGAACTCCTACAGTTTTCAATCTGCTGTCTTAAACTCTTCTGCATTAGGTTCTTAACCAGTAACTTGTTTAAAATACCTCAACTTCTGACAATTGGATCCAGGTTGTCTAATACAGACTTTTTATCCAATTCTATGTGTTGAACCAATCTGTCCACTGTTTAATTTTAATTTAAAGACCAAATCAGTATATGTAAGACATGCTAAACTAGATGCTATGTGATTTATGGGGTTTATGTGAGCCTCTTATGTGTTTGTTCATTCCTCAATATTTGCTACTTATTTTGTTTGTCGCCTTAGCGTTTTATCCTTTTGAAACTCCATATATGCCTATACTCCTTTTCCCCTTTTAGGATTAGAAGTCCTAAACCCCAGGACTGATAGGTTGGGGCGGGTACTAGCATGCAATAAGTAAAACGAGACTAATCGCGTTTAAATACCTTAATGGGATGGGAAGGGTAGAATATGGATATGATGACTGGTGCGCTAATATCTCATGTGAGAATGTGCGGGGTATTGTACCGATGTGATCCATATTGTATTTAAACCTAGGACCTCTTTCCCCTTTTCTTTGTTTGTATAATGTTTTTCTTAAATTTATGTTTTTTCTTCCAATTAATCTTTCTCTTTTAAAATCATTTATGTCATTTCCCTTCCTTTCTAAAAATTTTAAATGTTGTTTGTAACTATTATATGAAAACTTTATGTGTTTCTTTCTACTCTTCTTAAAGTCACAATTAAGCACGAGCGGGAACCACACTAGTGGATCTTAAGGGGTGCCTAACACCTTCCCCTCGAGATAATCTCAAGCCCTTACCCGAACTCTGGTTTTCTTTCAAAAGCTTCTTCTCTTATTTTAAAGTGTCCTAATGCACTATAATCATTAGGTGGCGACTCTCCAAAATCCATAACCCAAATTCCCCGAAAGGGGATAAAACAGTCATTCCACCCATAATGTCGAAACCCGCTTTTCGCCCCTTAAAAAAATAGGGGGGGCGTCGACATGGATCGTATTAAAAGGGATATTGGATTGAACCCATTTAGTTGGGTTAGCTTGGAATTGAAACAAATTTAGGTGTGCCATGCCGAACAAAAATGACAATTGTGTGGCCCTCGTTTTAATTAGCTTTAACTCAACCTTTAGAAATCGAGGTGCGCGATTTAGCAAATTTTCATGGCCTCCCGCAAAGTTAACAATACGCTAGTTGCTTTAGGCGCGATATTTAATAATATTACTTTTTTAAACTCCGGTGCACATTTATGTCACCCAAATCTAAATCCCAACGAAGTCGAAATGCGTCAAAAACCACGGGTGTATTTATGTGACGTGGTTCGAGATGTGTTTTCATCACGTTGCAATTCTTTTAAAAAATAATAATAAAAGTGGTTCAAAGTTAAAAGGCACATAGATTGAAACATATTGTAAAATCAGATAAATAAGTTAAATATGACAGTTGAGCGACCGTGCTAGAACCACGGAACCCGGGAATGCCTAACACCTTCTCCCGGGTTAACAGAATTCCTTACCCGGATTTCTGGTTCGCGAATGTAATACAGAGTCAAAACCCTTCCTCGATTCAGGATTCAAATCGGTGACTTGGGACACTATAAATCTCCCAAGCGGCGAATCTGAATCTTAAATAAAACGAATCACGTTTCGATTGTCCTTTAATTGGAAAAACTCCTTTTATTATACCCTTCACGGGGGTATAGTAGAAAAAAGGAGGTGTGATAGCTCTGGCGACTCTGCTGGGGACACAAACCCAGAACTTTGGTTCAGGGTTTAAGAATTCGAGCTTAAAATAATTATTGTATTTGGCTTTATCTGATTTTCTTACATGTTTTGACCTAATGTGCAAAAAATGCTTTTACCGCTTTGATATTATCTGAACTGTATATAAACTGTGTCGAAACCCTTCTCTTCTCACCTCCGGGGATGTGCTTACTGGTTGAGACTCCCTATTCTGTTAGTGTCATACCCTGAAATAAGAAAGAGGCCGAAAAGTTACTAAGCCGGATGGCCTTTTGGTTCCCGGTACGTAGCCCCCTCCTCGACTCGAGTTGTCCACTCGGGTACACAGTCTAGAACATATACTCAGGTTTTAAACCTAGAATAACTCAGCCTCATGTCGGATCCCTAGTAGGAACGCTTATCTGCATCATGTGCATGTTGACTTAGGGAACTCAACACAGGGGTTGGGTCCGTCTAGGACAGGTGTACCCAAAATAACATACCATCTTAATGCATCCTATGTTCTACAAGTTGAATTTATCCAAGGGGTAAAAGGGTCATTTGGCGGACCGATGATAGTTGAGGGCAAATGAAGAAAAAAAAGAGAGAAAAAAGAAGAGAAAAAAAGAAAAAAAAGAGGGTGGGGTGTGAAAATAAAGCAAGTAGGGCCCAGTTTTATTTTGTTACATTTTTTATTAAGGAAAAAGACAAAAAATATATACATGAAAAATTCAAAAAAGATTTTGTACTTTTTCATCATTTTCAGAAAATTAAAAAAAAAAAAGGGAAAATAAAATCCAAAAAAGATTTTGCATGTTTCATAATTTTTCAAGAAAAAGCAAAAATATGTTTCTCTACATTAGTTATTTTTTAATTCTCGCCCGTATCCAAGCGGCCCAAACTACGCTGGTTTGATTTTCACCGGATGTGAGATACGTAGGCAACCCTCATCGGGTCCAACCACCCCTTTTGCAAAAATAGCCAAAAATACCAAAATTTTATTTTTTATCCAATAAGTCGGGTGACGCCATTCTTGTTGAAAAAATAAGTTGAATGAACCCAAAAGGGCGCTGGAAGGCCGTTTTACAAGAACAACCACTGTGAGTCATTTTATAGCGGTTTGCGGGCACAACCTTAAAATCTCCCTTTCGGAAGTGCTGAAAGGCCGTATTTGCAAAACTGAGTCTTTGTTTTCTTAAAATAAATATTTGTGAAGGATAGCCACTTTTCATTTTTGTTAAGTCAAAATAAGTCATTACATGACCAGTTTTCTTTAAATAATCACAGTTGACATTGGAGCCTTATCAGTCTTGCGCAGGCCTGCGGCGATGCCGAGTGATGCCCGGCGAGCCCCAAGATGTGAAGCTTTGATGTACTCTTGATCTAGTTTTAATCATCGAGTTTGTAGTTTGTTATTTTGAGTCTACTTTTGTAGTTTCCCTTCAAGAAAAACAAAGTCTAGTATCTCTTATTAATATAATATGAAATCCCAAAAATTATCCCTTTATTTTTGCATTCAATTTGCAAGAACTACGCTCGGTCTGATTCATGCGGGGTCATGATACGTAGGCAATCCACGTATGATTCGACCATAACCAAAAGAAAGAAAAAAAGAAAAAAAAAGAGAGAGAAAACCACAAAAAGGCAATAGCGGAAAAACAAGAAAGAAAGAAAAGAAAATCAAGAAAGGAAGAAAATAGGAACAGGAGAAGACAAAGGCAAAAGTGAAAAGAAAAAAAAGAGAAGAAGAAAAGAGAAAATAAAGAAGAGAAAGTTTGCAATTGGAAATAAGGAAAAGGCCGGGATGACGCATGCGACCGATCAAAAGTTGTTACCAATATATTAAATGCCCTAACACTAACATGATGGTTTTATTTTGTCATGTCATTCCAAAAAGGTGGTTGGTTTGTGGTTTTAAAGTGGTAACTCCTCCTTACAACACAAGGACAAAAGACAGTCGGCATCCTGGCAACCCATTCCTACAACACCCGGTCAAAAAACAAACTGAACATGACATGCCAAGAATCAGATACCAGTATCGTGGACCCGTCAAAAGAGGTAGAAGTGGTAGATATTAAAGCAATGAAAGAAGAGATGAATAAGTTGAGACAGCAAATGGCTGAGATGCATCAGGCCTGGGCTAAGGGTCAGCCGACGCCAGTTTATCCCGCCAATCCAGCATATATCCCACATGTGGCTCAGTCTCAGGAGCTTCCTCCTGCGAGTTCATCTTCACCTTTGCCTTTCTACCAACAGATTTATGGCACCGCCTCCTATCTTCCCCAAGCTTCACCACCCAAACAAAACCCTCCCCCACCAATCACCCCTGTCTTTGTGGCACCTCCACCTGCCACATGGAAAAGATCTTCCAGTGAGCCATTGTTTCAAGCTCTCACGACAGTCAGTACTGTCCTCTTGAGCCTACTTTTAAAGTGCCTGAGCCATATTCTTACACCCCTCACTTCGAGCTCCCGGTGGAAACTAAAAAGCCGCTTAAAAACCCAGAGCAGGAAGAGATGATTCGGAAAGTAAAAAGCCTGGAGCAGTCCTTCAGGAACATGAAAGGGTTGGGTGGCCAAGTCAGTGTGGCCTATGAAGATTTGTGTCAATTCCCGAATGTTCAGTTACCCGCAGGGTTCAAAATGCCAAAATTTGACATGTATGACGGTCATGGTGACCCGATGGCCCACCTGAGGAGATTTTGCAGCAAAATGAGAGGGACTGGTGGGAAAGATGAATTACTGATGGCATACTTCAGTCAAAGTCTCAGTGGTGCCGCTTTGGAATTGTATGCGCGGCAAGATCATGCCCGATGGTACACATGGGACGATTTGGCCCAAGCATTTGCAGGCCACTTTCAATACAACCTCGAGATTGTCCCCGATCGACTCTCATTGATCAAAATTGAGAAGAAGCCCGAAGAAAGCTTTAGAGAGTACGGATTTCGATGGAGGGAACAGGCTGCAAGGGTCGATCCTCCAATGAAGGAAGGAGAAATGGTAGATTATTTCCTGCAGGCTTTGGAGCTTACTTACTATGGTCATCTGGTGTCAGTAGTGGGAAAATATTTTAACGAGGTAGTGAAAATAGGAAGCAGGGTTGAAGAGGGGCTCAAATCCAACAAAATCATGAGCTATTCGGCAATCAAGGCAACTACTCAGGCCATCCAGAGCGGAGGGATACTGGGAAAGAAAAAGAAAGAAGATGTGGCGGCAGTTGACTCAAGAACTTGGTGTAGGGGCCCATAACCTTATTACCATCAACCTCGACCCCGTCCCCAAACCTACTCCCACACTCCACAGCATTATTACCCACCCCGTGGTCCCCACTTCTCTGTCCACCATGCCCACACATACCCCCCAACATCCTACCCATGCACAATGGCGCGCACCCATCCCACAAAATACTTACTCAACTCAAAACACCTACCCACCTATAAGAGCCTACAGGACTCCCCCTAGAGCAGGTTTGCGAGCTAACCAAAATTTCAAGTAAGAGAGGGCACAGAAGTAGGAACTTTCACCCCCATCGGAGAGTCATATACAGACTTGTTTGAGAAACTAAAATCATTATAACCTGATTGCACCGGTTCCTCCAAATCATGTGGAAAAGCATGCAAGAAGCTTTGACTCTTCTAAAAGGTGTGAATATCATTCCAATGCCCAGGGGCACAATGTCAAAAGTTGTCGGGATTTGAAAAGAGAGATAGAAAGAATGATTCAGGAAGGGATAATTGCGGTCCAAGACAGTGCCACCCAGAACATTACACAGAATCCTTTACCTACACATGACGGTGCACATTTTGTGGGGAAGATCCATGGCGACGGGGAGTATGAGAATCCTCTCGGAAACTTGTTAAATGAAGGTCCTAGTAATCTTGATGGGCAATCCAGTGGCTAAGGTGTCAAGTTTTGCGGTTGGAAAGACGCTCCATCTCTTGGTTAGCTAGAATGGGGTTTTGGTGGTTTATTTTGTTGTCATTTCTGTTGTCCGAGTTATTCTTAGGGTTGTAATCCGGACATTGTCTTGTGACTCCATCCCTTCTATCTTTTCACTTTGCTTTGTTTAGTCATAATAGCTTGTCTAGTGCCGTCTAGGTTTGTTCAAGGGCTATAATTAGTTCAGTCGGCTTGTTTTGTTGTTCAAATCCTTTCACCGTCAGTCTAATACAATTCTCTATTTTCTGCCATTTCTAGTCATTTTATTTAGTTCCCTTCTCCCTTTACAATTCTTTTATGCTAGTTCTAGTAACATGACATGTACACATAATTCTCAGCCTGGTTTTAAAAGTCAGTTTAGTAATGAAGCAATGAAACAATGTTGAAGCTGCAAGGACATTCAAGGGAAATGAGTAAAGGCATTTTGAGATCACTTCGAGCCCAAATTAAGTGAAACTGGGAGGCAAATAGAACATAAAGAAATACTATTGAAATGCATCATGCCGCATCAGTTTGAAGCCAAAGGCAGGCTTACCCTAAGTCTACAGGGACCCTTTGTAGTATCGAGATTG
>MU720192.1:0-20067 GCA_026770625.1 Nicotiana glauca | reverse complement strand
TTCACCTATGGGGTAAATTCCCCCTCACAAGATTAGAAAGGAGACTCATCTCGCTCCGAAGATCCGCAACCAGCATTCTACATTCTTTCGGTGACTTGTACCAACGCACAATGCTCCAAAACTAGCCAACGATCATATAAATCCATTAATATATACTCAATTATACTTCACAACCCAATTTATAACAATTCCTAACCCCGAACAAAAAGTTGACAAAAATGCCCTCGGGCCCACATGACTGGAATCCAAAACTTTTCGAAGATAAAGTTTACCCATAACCTTAGGAACTCGANTCTAATTTCCTAGGTTTTCAACCAAACCCCAAATTTACACTAATCTTCATACTTAAATCCATACATAATTAATCTATTTAACTCATAATAGGTAGGAATAACTTACCTTAACATTGTTGATGAAGACCCTCTCTTGACTCCTCCCAAAATCTCCAAAGCCATGAGAAATAAGAGAGAACCCGACTTTTAAAACAATGCTTCTGCCTCCAGACATTTCCGCTTCTGCGGTACCATTACCACTTCTACGGAAACAACTTTTGCGGTTTTGGGCCGTTTTTGCGGTTCTGGGCTCAGCCCCCTTTTTCCGATTCTGTGATCCCCTCTTCCGCAGATGCGGTCCCACTTCTACGATCCAAAATCCTTCGAACTAAACCGCTTCTGCGGCTCCCTCAATCGCTTTTGCGGGGCCGCTTCTGCGGTCCCATTTCCGCAGAAGCGAAAACACCAGCAACCAGATCCTTCAGCCTTCTTCAAAATTCCTTTTTTGATCTGTTAACCACCCGGAATCCACCCGATGCCCCCGGGACCCCAACCAATCATACCAACCAGTCCCAAAACACATTATGGACTTGCTCGAGCCCTCAAATCATAACAAACAACGCCAAAACCATGAATTACACCCCGATTCAAGCTTTATGAACTTTGAACTTTTCAACTTCCATTTACGATGCTTAAACCTATCAAATCATGTCCGATTGACCTCAAATTTTACACACAAGTCATATTTGACATTATGGACATGCTCCAACTTCCGGAATTGGATTCCGACCCCGATATCAAAAAGTCCACTCCCGGTCAAACTTCTCAAAAACCTTCAAATTTTCTATCTTTAGCCAAATGGCTTCAAAATAACCTACAGACCTCCAAATTCACTTCCGATTGCGCTCCCAACTCCAGAATCACCATACGGAGCTACTCCCAATCTTGGAATCCAAAACGGACATCGATTACACTGAAATACACTCCAAGCCAAACTTAAGAAATTCCTTCTAAAATGCTAACTTCCACAATAGGTGCCAAAATGCTCCCGGGTTATCCCAAAACCCAATCCGGGCATACGCCTAAGTCTGAAATCATCATACGAACCTGCTGGAACCTTCAGATCCTGATTTTAAGGTCGTTTACTCAAAATTCCAATCCTAGTTCATTCTTTCAACTTTAAGCTTCTCAAATGAGAATTTTCATTTAAATCTAACTCCGATCTTCCCAAATTTAAATTCCGACCATGTGAAAAAAGTCACAATACCTGAAATGAAGCTGCTCATGGCCTCAGACTGCTGAATGATGCGCTAGGGCTTGAAACGACCGGTCGGGTCGTTACGTAGCCCCAACCAGTCACAACTACCGCGTCCTCCCAAAGCTTGCTTCGAGTATGGCGGGACACGTCATATGGTTAGGGACTATCCCAGACTTGGTAGGGGTGCATCTTCACAGATTGCTCAGTCGCAGCGGGCTCCTCAGAGTTCTCAGGCTATAATCACAGCTCCAGCTACTGCCCCACCTGCCCAGCCAGCCAGAGGCGGAGGCCGGGGAGAGAGAGGTCACCCTTGCGAGAGGGGTCGGGCCAGATATTATTGTATTCCTACTTGCACCGAGGCTATTGCCTCCGATTCCATCATCACAGGTATTATACTGGTTTGTCACAGAGAGGCATCAGTTCTATTTGATCCAGGCTCTACTTATTCTTCTGTGTCTTCTTATTTTGCTTCGCATTTGGGTGTGCCTCGGGATTCTTTGAGTGCCCCCGTTTATGTTTCTACTCCGGTGGGAGATTCTCTTGTTGTGGACCGCATTTATCGGTCATGTTTGGTTACTATTCGTGGTTTTGAGATAAGAGCGGATTTATTTTTACTCGGTATGGTTGACTTTGATATTATTCTAGGCATGGACTAGTTGTCGCCCTATCATGCTATTCTTGATTGTCATGCCAAGACCGTGACACTGGCCATGCCAGGTATTCCGTGTATTGAGTGGAGTGGTACTTTAGACCACACTCCCAGTAGAGTTATCTCTCTTATTAAAGCTCAGCGCATGGTTGAGAAGGGGTGTGCCAAGTATTTGGCTTATGTGAGAGATGTTAGTGTTGATACCCCTTCTGTTGATTCAGTTCCAGTGGTACGGGATTTCCCCGATGTGTTTCCAGCTGATATTCTGGGCATGCCGCCTGATAGAGATATTGATTTTGGCATTGATCTGTTATCGGGCACTCAGCCCATTTCCATTCCTCCGTATCTCATGGCTTCTCCTGAGTTGAAGGAGTTGAAGGATCAATTGCAGGAATTGCTTGGTAAGGGTTTTATTTGACCTAGTGTATCACCGTGGGGTGCTCCTATCCTATTTGTGAAGAACAAGGATGGTTCTATGCGTATGTGCATTGATTATCGTCAGTTGAACAAGGTTACAGTGAAGAACCGTTATCATTTACCTCGTATAGATGATCTGTTTGAGCAGCTTCAGGGCGCATAGGTGTTTTCTAAGATTGACTTGCGCTCAGGTTACCATCAGTTGAAGATTCAGGAGCTAGATATCCCGAAGACCACTTTCAGGACTCTATATGGCCATTACGAGTTCCTTGTTAGGTCATTTGGGCTGACCAATGCCCCTGCAACTTTCATGCATTTGATGCACAGTGTGTTCAGGACATATCTTGACTCATTTGTGATTGTTTTTATTGATGATATTCTAGTGTATTCCCGGAGTCAGGAAGATCATGAGCAGCACATGAGGACCGTGCTTCAGACCTTGAGGGAGAGGAAGTTATATGCAAAGTTCTCAAAATGTGAGTTTTGGCTGAGTTCGGTGGCATTCTTAGGACATGTGATTTCTAGTGAGGGTATTCGGGTGGATCCGAGGAAGGTAGAGGCCGTGCAGAGTTGGCCCAGGCCGTCCTTTGCTATAGAGATTCGCAGCTTCCTTGGCTTGGCGGGTTACTACCGTCGTTTCGTGGAGGGATTTTCATCGATTGCTACCCCTATGACTAGATTGACCCATAAGGGTGCCCCATTTCAGTGGACAGAGGAGTGTGAGGCGAGCTTTCAGAAGCTCAACACAGCTTTGACTTCAGCCCCAATCTTGATGCTGCCTACAGGTTCGGGGTCTTATACAGTTTATTATGATGCCTCACGAGTTGGACTTGGAGCGGTGTTGATGTAGGATGGTAGGGCGATTGCCTACGTGTCTAGACAGTTAAATATATATGAAAAGAATTACCCTGTCCACGACCTTGAGTTAGCTGCTATTGTTCATGCCTTGAAGATCTGGCGTCATTATTTGTACGGGGTGCCTTGTGAGATCTATACTGACCATCGGAGTTTGCAGTAATTTCTTAAGCAGAAGGACCTGAATATGCTTCAGAGGAGATGGTTAGAGTTATTAAAGGACTATGATATTACTATTCTTTATCACCCGGGCAAGGCCAATCTGGTAGCCGATGCCTTGAGTCGTCGGGTGGAGAGTTTGGCATATTTACGAGCTTCAGAGAGGCCTATGGCGATGGATGCTCAGGTCTTAGCCAGTCAGTTCGTGAGATTGGACCTTTCGGAGCCCAGTCGGGTTCTAGCCTGTATGGTTTCTTGGTCTTCCCTATTTGATCGTATTAGGGAGCGGCAGTATGATGACCCTTATTTGCTTGTCCTTCAGGACATAGTCCAGCGTGGGGATGCCAGAGATGTGACCATCGGGGATAATGGGGTATTGAGGATGCATGGTCAGATTTGTGTGCCCAATGTTGATGGTCTTCGAGAGTTGATTCTAGCAGAGGCCCATAGTTTGCGGTACTCCATCCATCCGGGTGCCGCGAAGATGTATCAGGACTGGAGACAGCACTATTGGTGGAGGCGGATGAAGAAGGATATAGTTGATTATGTGTCTAGATGCCTCAACTGCTAGCAGGTGAAGTATGAACACCAGTGTCCGGGTGGGTTACTTCAGCAGATAGAGATTCCGGAGTGGAAGTGGGAGTGTATCACCATAGACTATGTATCTAGACTCCTACGGACCTTGACGAAGTTTGATTCCATTTTGGTCATTGTGGATCGGCTGACCAAGTCCGCTCATTTCATTCCTGTGTGTACCACTTATTCATCGGAGCGGTTGGCGGAGATTTATATCAGGGAGATCGTCCGTTTTCATGGTATTCCAGTTTCTATCATCTCAGATAGAGGTACTCAGTTTACATCACGGTTCTGGAGAGACGTGCAGCAGGAGTTAGGCACTCGGGTGGAGTTGAGCACGGTATTTCACCCCCAGACGGACGGACAGTCCGATTGCACTATTCAAATTCTGGAGGATATGCTCCGTGCGTGCGTGATTGAGTTTGGAGGGTCATGGGATCATTTCCTGCCATTGGTGGAGTTTTCTTATAATAACAGTTATCAGTCCAACATTCAGATGGCGCCGTATGAGGCTTTATATGGTAGGAGGTGTAGATTTCCGGTGGGTTGGTTTGAGCCGGGTGAGGCCAGGCTATTGGGCACAGAGATGGTCCAGGATGCAATGGAGAAGGTTAAGGTGATTCAGCCCAGTTCAGACAGAAGATTTACGCGGACAAGAAGGTTCGTATTGTTGCATATATGGTTGGTGAGCGGGTTTTGCTTCGGGTCTCGCCTATGAAGGGCGTCATGAGGTTTGGAAAGAAATGAAAGCTGAGTTCGAGGTTTATTGGCCCTTTTGAGATCTTGAGGTGAGTTGGGGAGGTTGCTTATGAGCTTGCCTTACCTCCCAGCCTAGCCGGAGTTCATCCGGTATTTCATGTTTCGATGCTCCGGAGGTATCACGGTGATCCGTCGCACGTGCTGGATTTCAGTTCAGTCTTGTTGGACAAGGATCTATCCTATGTTGAGGAGCCAGTGGCAATTTTGGACAGGCAAATCAGAAAGTTGAGGTCAAAGAACATTGCTTCGGTAAAGGTTCAGTGGCGGGGTCAGCCGGCCGAGAAGGCGACTTGGGAGACCGAGTAGGATATGCGCATCCAGTACCCTCATCTTTTTACTACTTCAGGTATGTTCTCTATGCTCTTTCGAGGACGAATGAATGTTTAAGTGTAGGAGGATGTAACGACCCGGCCAGTCATTCTTGGAATTTACGCCCCGTTCCCCTATTAACTGCTTCCCCTAAGTTCATTTCTGCTATTTGGGTTTGCCGGGACGTTCGGTGTTGGGATTTAGAGTGTTTTGGGACACTTAGTACCTAAATGAGAGCTTAAGAGCTGAAAAATGGTCCGTAACCGGAATAGTGTGAAAACGACCTCGGAATGGAAATCCGATGGTTCCGTTAGCTCTGTTAGGTGATTTCGGGGTTGGGAGCACGTTCAAAATGTATTTTGGAGGTCCGTAGCTCATTTAGGCTTAAATGGCGAAGTTTGTATTTTTGAAGTTCCGGTCCGATAGTGAGTTTTTGATCCGAGGGTTGGAATGGAATTCTGGAAGTTGCAGTAGCTCCGTCATGTCATTTGGGATGGTTTGCAAAATTTCAGGTCAATCGGACATGTTTTGGTTAGGTTATTGATCGAAAGTGTGTTTTGTTGGAACTTGAAATTCTTAGGCTTGAATCTTTGATTAATCCGGGTTCCGGTGTGGTTTTAGGCGTTTTCAAGGTTGGTACAAGTTTGAATAAGGTATTAGGTGGTATTGGTGCTTTTGGTTGAGGTCCCGGGGGCCTCAGGATGATTTCGGGTGGTTAACGGAGAAAATTTCTAAGTGTTACAGTAGCTGGTATTTTTCTTTCTGGCATTTTTTCGCTTCTGCGGTTTGGGAATCGCAAAAGCGGAGCCGCAGAAGCGGCCTTGGTCATCGTAGAAGCGAGATTGGATTCCCCCTCAGGAACCGCAGAAGCGGTCAATTTACCGCATAAGCGGTACCGCTGGAGCCGTTGTATATTCGCAGAAGCGGAATTTGGTCCCTTAAGTGAAAACCACAGAAGGGGTTGATTTTCCGCATAAGCGGGACCGCAGAAGCGGTCCCTTGTCCGCACAAGCGGAAATGACTGTGCAGATATAGAAATTCGAGGGTTTTGATTTCATAAGTTAGAAAACTCAATTTGAGCTCGGGTAAAGGCGATTTTCAGAGGGTTTTGAAGAGGAAATTAGTGGGTAACCTTTCTTTAATCCCTTCTAGTTATATTTCATCATTTTGTAGTTAAATCCATCATTAAAAATTCGAATTTGGGGTTAAAACTTGAAGAATTTGGTTAAAACTTCTTAGACCAAACTATTGGGTTTTGAGTGAGCAATTGACCTCCGATTTGGGAGATTTCTATATGGTTGGACTCGTGAGAGTACGAGGGTTCTGAAAATGTGAAAATTATTCGATTCCGAGGCGTTGGCTTGAGGGGCATTTTGGTCATTTTACCTATTTTTGCGCCCTAGCTCTAATTTTTATAGTGGAATCAGTTGTTTGCAATATTATTTACGATATGTAATTGAATTGAATAGATTTGGGCCATTTGGAGTCGGATACTCATGGCAAAGGCATGGTTTCTATTGATATTGAGCCGGTTCGAGGTAAGTGGCTTGTCTAGCCTTGTGAGGGGGACCTTTCCCCTTAGGATTTTACTTGATATTTGAGTGCCTTGTGCGTGAGGTGATGAGAATGTACTTGAGCCGATTGATGAAATCCCTATTTTTACTTAAGCTATGGAAACTTAGTTCTTATCCTCATTTGCCTTGTTCTATTTGGAAGTTATGACTTATGCTAGATTAGGAAAACATGTTTAGCTGATTTGACTGGCTACTTGCTTAAATTATTTTGACTACACTACGTGAAGCATGCTAGGCTAGTTCTATCTGTGTTTGTCTTTCGTACCTTATTCCTTGGTTTGTTTCTGGCTGTGATTGCGCATTTACATTGGGACTACAGATGTGGGATTTCGGTAGCTCCCCCCCTTGTTTGCTTACTTTGGGACTACGGGTTCGATTCCCGGGAGATCCCCCTGTACTTTTACTTTGGGACTACGGGATGGTATCCCGGGAGATCCCCCTGCACATTGATGATTGGACTACGGGACGGTATCCCGGGAGATCCACTGAACAGTTGAGAAAAGGGCTACAGGACGGTATCCTGGGAGACCCTCATTGGTATCTTTGACATTGAGCTATGTTTACTCTGTGTTTTACTCTATCTTTGTAGTTATTATTGCCTCGTTGACTTGCCTTATTACACTGTTGCATTTATTATTTCTGTCATATTTCCACACTGTTAATTATTGCTATTGTTATATTTTGCCTCAGTAGGGCCCTGTCCTTCCTCGTCACTACCCAACCGAGGTTAGGCTTGTCACTTACTAAGTACCACTGTGGTATACTCATGCCCTTCCTGCGCATGTTTTTCATGTGCAGATCCTCCAGATACCTCTACTCAGGCGCACTATTAGTGAGGCAGGAGGACTACAGAGACTTCGAGGTAGATCTGCTGCGTCCGTAGACCGACGAGTTTCCCTCTTACTCTATCTATAGTACTTAGTTTTCTTTCTTCCGGTTATTAGACATTCTGAAGTTTTGGAGCCTTACTATATACTTCTGTAACCTGTGTTGCCCGTGAGTTTTCGGGTTTTGGGAATTGTTTTAGATTTGTGTTATCGAGTTGTACCTGCCGAGCGGCATTCAGTACAGTTTCCTTTAGATATTTAATTTGATTCTCTCTATTTTCCGCAATTATTATGTTTCCGCAAATGTTAGGCTTACCTGGTCGTGGGAACTAGGTTTTTTCATGACATGTTCACAGTCGGTGAACTAGGGTCGTGACAATTCTTGAATCGGAATATAGGCTTTGGAGCGAGGTGAGTCTCCTTTCTAACCTTGTTAGAGGGAATTGTCCCCATAGGTGAGTTAATTGGTTATGTGCTCCTATTTGTGGGGGCCACGTACGCATGAGATGACGAGAGTCCGTGCGTAGCTACTATTATGCTATTGTCCGGGTAGTCTAGGACCCAAAAGCATGCTATACTTGGATTAATTGTAAACTTATTGACAACCTGAATTGCTTAAATCATATTGAACTAGTAAAAGAATTTCTAAAAAGGATTAAGTTTCATTTTATTAAATCGTTAAAGGAGAATTGGCTTTATTTGGATAAATATTCCCCGATAAATTCTTGAATGACTGTTTGATCATGTATCTCTATATGTACCTGCGCCGCATGTATGATTTGTGAGCAGGGTGCTTGTTTATTTTATGTTGACCGCGTCGCAGGATATTTCACGAGCAGGGCAATAGATGCATCTATGGTTCGAGTCATTCGACCCTCGGCAGTGCATAATTTACATTTCTGTTGGAGCGGGCCGTCGACCTCGGCATGATTTGCGCATGATACATATTGTTGCCTGAGAACTTTAAATGTTGATATTGCCTTTCATGGCTTGATATAAATTGATAAGATAATGAAAAGTAAATCTTGATAATCTTTTATTATTTGTTAAAGGTGTTTACCTATTTTTCGGATTTGTGAGTTAGAACTACTATATAAGTCCACGATTTCCTCACATTTTTAGTATATTATTATCTGACCCCTAACAAGTGTTGAAGTCGACCTCTCGTCTCTACTTCTTCGAGATTAGACGAGATACTTCCGTACTCATACTACGCTTCTGTGCATTTTTGTTGCGCAGGCATATGCACCTCTAGTGGCTTAGTGGCATCGCGACATGGTTGACACGGAGACTAGGTGAACTGTATCTCCTCGAGGGGACCCGCAGCTAGTATAGTCTCTCTCAGGATTCTATTTATTTCCTATCCAATTGTTTTCCGAACAACCGTTGTACTTTATTCTGTTTTTCTTAGAAATTGCTCGTGCACTTGTGACACCGGGTTCTGGGAGGATTTTTGGATTATTCAGTATTAAGTCTTTTATCGACTTTATGTTCATCTCTGTAAAATTTTATTATTTATTATTTAATGTATAAGAAAAATAATTTCCGTAAATACAAAAATTATAATTTAATTATGCATTCTTGGTTAGCTTGCATGACAGCAGTGTCCGGCGCCACCACGACCCTTAGTGGATTTTGGGTCGTGACATATTTCTACAACATAAAAATAAAGTACTCATTTTATTGAAATGAAAGAAAATACTTTCTACTACATCATTTTGTTTAAATAAAAGAAAATATTTCTACATCATGAAAAGAAAGTACTTTTTTTTTGTTAAAAAAAAAAAAAAATTATATCGTGAAAAGAAATTACTCATTTGTTGAAATGAAAAAGAAATACTCTATCTATAACATGAAAAGAAAATACTATTAATAATATTTCTATTTAGAGTAGGGGTGAGGTCGGGTGGGGGTGGGGTTGGGGGCGTGGTGAGGGTGAGGTGGGTTGGGGTGGTGTGTGGGGTGAGTTGATGGGGATGGGGAATGGACGGAAAGTTGGAATAGAGTTTTGGAAAGTATTTTCTCTTCTCTTTATAGGGAAATTTTTTTCTCCAATTGGAGGAAAATGAGTTTATGAGGAAAATATTTTCTAAAATATTTAAACCAACCAAACATGAAAAAATTGTAAAATATTTTTCGAAAAATATTTTCCTTCATACCAAACATACCCTACATGTAACATTTTCTTTTTAGGATGTCTAAAATGTTTTATATGATATAGTGTTGATTGACGAGACGCGAGACATAGTTAATGTGAACACCTAATTTTTGCACTATTTTAACAACTCCTAAAGTTATTAGTGTTTTGTTATTTTAATTGTTTTTCTTAATTTTTGGGTCTTTAATTGCATATTTTCTATCATAAAATACTAAAAAAAAAAGTTCTTTCTTCATTTGTGCCTTTTAAGAATTAACTAGCTGTTCAGTTGGTGAATTAATCTAGTTAATTGATCATTAGAATAAGTTATTTAATTTATTTTGTTGTGTAAATTTAGTTTAATAAGTATGATTAAGGAAGAAATTGGGCCAAATTTGAAAGAGAAATGTGGCCAAGAGTGCAAGACAAGGGGCTGCCCATGGGCGAATTGAAACGACGTAGTTTTAGGCCAAAACTACGTCGTTTTGTTCAAGTAAACCAAGATCTAATCTCAGCGCTTCTATTTTCAAGATCCAACGGTCCTGATTGAGTCTCCAATAAGGTATATAAGCCCTTTTCAATCAGATATTTTGCCATTTTTCACATAATACAAACCCTAGCCTCCTCTATCTCTCTCTCATCCTCTCTCAAAGCCCCTGCCGCTCCACCAGTACCACCACCGTTCGCCGCCACCGGTGGTGGTCCATTCGGCCCTATTTTTTCACCCTATGCTCTCTTCGCCGCCGGTGGTGGTCCATTATGCCCCATTTTTTCACCCTATGCTCTCCTTAACCCCCTATTTCCGAATCTCCAAGCTAAATTCCCTAAAAACCTCTGAAAACCCACGAATTTTAGATCTAGGAAACTCTAGAGGCCGCTTTTTCCATAAACTTGGGATGATTGAGCCCTTCTTTCCACCTAATTTTCACATAAATGGGTATAACTCGACTGGGGCTACTATTTGGCATTGGTTTCGTGTCGATAATCCGATGACCGGATTCTGACAACCACCACTGACTGCCTAACACCTCCGCTACCTCCAGCGCTCTTCCGTTCTTGCTTCCAATCAACTCGAACATGATTTTATTGTCGATTATACCAACATCGAAATTCAACTCACTAGATTTAGGATTTTCGGTATCAATAAAAAATAAAACAATATCCTTGGTCGAATCACCACCACCACTGTCGTTGGTTCACCGCTGCCTGGTTGCTCGAGTTTTTGGTAAATCTTTTATCAGGCTTCCCTTTCCGATTTTTCATTTTTCAGCTTGTACTTCAGATTTAGTTTAAGGTTTAATCAATGTTCCTAATTTTGTTAGTAGTATTTGTAGGTTAGTTAAACTATGGTAATATGTGATGACCCGACCCGTCTTCTCATGTGTTACCGCCCCGTTTTCCCCATTTATTGCTCCTTCATGTTTCATTATCGGCATTTGGTGAGTTAGAGTTGAATCGGTTTGGTTTTTGTAGAAAATGAGACACTTAGTCTCTTTAAGGAAGGCTTGTATTGAAAAATTCTACCGGATGTTGACTATTGAGTTAAAGGGCTCGAATGTGATTTCCGGAGATTCGGTTAGTTTCAGAGGATGATTTGTGACTTAGGAGTGCTATCAGAATTGATTTTAGAGGTCCGGTGTAGAATTAGACTTGAATTGGCGAAGTTAGTATTTTGGCGAATTCCGGTTGGTAGGTGAGATTTTGATCCGGGGGTCGGAATGGAATTCCAAGAGTTGCAGTAGCTTTGTTAGGTGATTTGGGATGTGTGTGCAAAATTTAAGGTGATTCGGAGGTGATTCGGTCAGGTTTTTGATCGAATGTGAGTTTCGGAAGAATTTGAAGAACTTAGGCATGAAATTTATGAGAAATGAGGATTTTTGTGTTATTGTATGTGTTTTTAAGATTGGAACAGGTTTGAATAGGGTATTGGACCATGTCTGTGCTTTTGGTTGAGGTCCCGAGGGCCTCGGGGTGAGTTCGGGTGGTTAAACAGAGAGTTTGTGGAGTTGTTGCATGTTTCATATTGCTGGTATCTGGTGTTTTCGCACCTGCGGCTATGGGACCGCAGGTGCGGTCTCGCAGAAGTGAGCTGGGTCTCGCAGTAGCGGAAAAACTGGGTCCTTGTCAGAGTCTACAGAAGCGGAAGTTAGGACCGTATAGGTAGTCCCGCTGATGCGAAATGTGGGCCACAGAAGTGGTAGGGGCCCTTAAGTGAAATTCCGTAGAAGCGGACGTTAACCGCAGATGCGGAAGTCACAGAAGCGGCATTCTATATGCAGAAGCGGAATGCTTGGGCAGTTAAGTGAAATAGTCTTCTTCGCAAATTTTTGAAAGAACAACATTTTGGACTTCGAACTTTGAGAATTTTTAGGCGATTTCGAAGAGGATTTCGAGGGATTTAATCAGGTATGGATTCTTGGACTTAGAATACGATTTTATGGTGTAAAAACATGGATTTAGACTGAATAATCAAGGAATCAAAGGTAAAAAAATGGTGGTTTAGGGCTTGAACTTAAGAGAGTTTATAATAAGGATTTGAGGGCCAAATGGACTCCGATTTTGGTAAATTTGATATGTATGGACTCATGGCGAGACGAGGAATCCGGTATTGTGAATTTTGTAATTTTTTGAGAAGTGGGCCCGAGGCTTGGGTCTTGCCAACTTCATGATTTTTGATGTTTTTCTAGTCTTTTCGATTGGGTTATATTCCCTTAGCCTATTGTAATGTATTCCTTGTGGTTTTGATCAGATTTGACACGCGAGGAGGTCAATTCGAGAGGAAAAGGCATAGCGAGCTAGACCTTGTGCCGACTTGAGGTGAGTAATAGGTGTAAATGATGAACTGAGGGTTTGAAACCCCGGAATTTCACATCGTAACGCTATATTGAGGTGAGGCACATGCTCTATGACGAGTGCGGGGTTGTTTTATTGGGGATTGTGACTTGGTCCATCCCGGTGCTGTTTTACTGTGTTTTTCTACTAGAACATATTGGAAATCATCGTTACTTGGATTTGACTGTTGTATTTGGGCTTCGTGCCGGCTATTTGATTTTTTCAGGGATTGATATCACTGATTTTGCATACTTTGCATGTTGTTTAACCTAATTCCAAGGTTTTAAGTGCTATTTTGCAAACTCAGCCCCTTTTTCTAGATTTGAAAACTCAAATGATATTTTGGGCTGTGAATTACTGATTTAAAAGTGCCCGAGGGGCTTATAGTGATTTCTGGATATATGGATGGCTCGGGCTGCACGCCGTAGTAGTATTATATGATATGGAGGCCGAGGGCCTAGTTGGTACCACGGGATGGCTTGATTGTTTGCGCTTGGGCTGTAGGAGCCCCTCCAGAGTCTGTACACACCCCCAGTGAGCACCGTCGACGATAAATATATGGTTGGCTCAGACTGCACGCCGCAGTAGGTACCTGAGTGTACCGACATATGCATTGCATTGCATTCATGAATTATTACTTACCTATTTTACCTGTCATGGTTCTTTCCGTACTATTATTTCATTAACTTGTTGGTTTTACTGTTAAAGGTTTGGTACTGCCAGCCATAGTTTGCCTTGTGTTTTTCAGTGATTTCTTATCTTCAGCCATTGTTTATGTTTATTACTCACTAAGTCGGAGTACTCACTTTACTCCCTGCACCTTGTGTGCAGATCTAGGTGCATCACAGGCTGAGGGAGGACCTGTTTAGCCGAGCAGCAGTATTCGGGAGCATCAAGGTAGCTGCATGGCGTTCACAGCCTTGATCCTTCCCTCCTATCCCTATCTTTCCTTATTCTGTTTTTCTTAGACATCATTGTTGTAGGATGACATTCTGTATTAGAGGCTTATGTTCGTGACACCGGATCCTGTTTGGGTTTATGTTTCAGTACTTTGTTAGACTTCCGTATATTACTCAGTATTTCTAGACTTTTGATAAAATGCCTTAGTAACTAATGTCTGTGTTTGAAAACATGAATCATCAAATGTTGGGATTATTGTTGAAAGGTCGGGCTTGCCCAGCAATGTGTTGGGCGCTATCACGACCAGGGGTTGGGTTGTGACAAGTTGGTATTAGAGCCTAAGTTACTTGGTCTCGCAAATCATGAGCCGGTTTAGTAGAGTCTCGTGGATCTGTACGGAGACGTTTGTATTTATTCTCGTTAGGCTGCAGAACCTTTAGGAAAAACTTCATATTCTTGAAATTCTTGTCGTGTGACTTTGTTGATCCGAGAACTAAACTTCTGTATTCTATTCTCTCGTAGATGGTGAGAACCCGTGCTACCGGACGTGACGGACGACCACTAGTACCACCCACTAGAGGCTGTGGACGCGGTCGTGTTCGTGGTCGAGGCAGACCAGCGAGGGAAGCACCTGTTGATCCACTAGCTGCCCCAATCCAGGACCAGCCTTCAGCTGTAGATGCTCCAGCAGCACCTATTCAGGCACCGGCAGTGCCCATTGTGATTCCGGGTCTCCAGGAGGCCTTGGCTCAGATACTATCCATCTGCACTGGCCTGGCTCAAGCAGTCTCAACCACTACTGCAGCAGCTACTTCACAGACCGTGGGAGGCCATTAGACCCCCGCTGCTCGCACACCTGAGCAGGTTGTTCAGGGATTGCAGACACCGGGAGCAGCCCCAGCTCAGCCAGTTGCCCCAGTTGCACCAGTTGCACCAGCTCCAGACTATGTGGTTCCAACTATTCCAGACGATGAGCAACGTCGTCTTGAGAGGTTCGGTAGGCTCCAGCATCCGATGTTCAGTGGTGCTGAGGGCGAGGATGCCTAGGGTTTTCTTGATAAGTGCCAGCGTATGCTTTGCATCGCAGGGATTTTGGAGTCGAGTGGAGTGGCTTTTACTACTTTCCAGTTCTCAGTGCCTGCATTTACATGGTGGGAGGATTTTGAGAGGTGTAGGCCTGTTGGTGTAGTGCCCCTTACATGGCAGCAGTTCTCCACTCTCTTTTTAGAGAAGTATGTACCGCAATCTCGTAGAGAGGAGCTACGTCATCAGTTTGAGTGGTTGACTCAAGGGGACATGTCTGTGACCCAATACGAGATGAGATTTTCACAGCTAGCGCATCATGCTACCTGGATAATCCCGATAGATCGGGAGAGGATTCGGAGGTTCGTGGATGGCCTCATCTATTCCCTCCGCATTTTGATGACCAGAGAGAGGGTTTTGGGTTCCTCATTCGAGGAGGTAGTTGACATTGCTCGTGATATTGAGATGGTTCGCCGTTGGGAGCGTAAGGAGAGGGAGGCCAAGAGGCCTCGAGGTTCAGGCAGTTTCAGTGGTGCTCCATCTAGGGGCCAGTTCCAGCGTGGTAGAGGTCGTTCCTTCAGGCCTCCTCAGTCGGCTCGCCCAGAGTATAGTGGGGCTTCTTCAGGCCGTGGTCATCAGGGATTCTAGTAGGGCCAGCCTTCACTTAGTGCCCTTCCCGCAAAGAGCTCTTCTCATGCCTCTTCAGCCTAGGGTTCTTCTGCAGCGAGGGGTTCTCTTCAGTCCCCTTCTCCAGCACCAAGTAGTTGCTACGAGTGCGGTGAGTTTGTCCATATAAAGAGGGAGTGTCCTCAACGTCGTGGTGGCCGGTTTCAGCAGAGGGATCAGCCCTCGTCTTCTACTCCATCTACTTCAGCACCTTTCAAGTCAGGTAGGGCAGGGGCCAGGCAACCAGGGGCCGCCATAGGGGTGGAGACCGATCTGGCGGTGGCCAGGCTCGATTCTATGCTCTCCCAGACAGGAGGGACGCTATTGCATCAGATGCTGTTATCACAGGTATCATCTCAGTCTACCATAGGGATGCCTCCGTCTTGTTTGATCCCAGTTCTACCTATTCTTATGTGTCTTCATATTTTGCCCATCATCTGGGTACGAGCCGTGGGTGTCTTGCTTTACCTGTGCATGTATCTACCCCAGTGGGTGATACTATTATTATAGACCATGTATATCGGTCTTGTCTGGTGACTATTGGGGGTCTAGAGACCCGAGTTGATTTGTTAATGTTGAGCATGGTAGATTTTGATGTTATTCTGGGCATGGAATGGTTATCTCCGTGCCATGCTATTTTGGATTGTCATGCTAAGACAGTCACATTGGCCATACCGGGGGTTCCGAGGATTGAGTGGCGTGGTATTACTGGCTATGTTTCTAGCAGAGTGATTTCTTTCCTAAAGGCCCAGCGGATGGTTGGGAAAGGCTGTCTATCGTATTTGGCTTTTGTGAGAGATGCTGGAGCTGAGACTCCTAGTCTTGATTCTATTCCCGTTGTGAGGGACTTTCCCGATGTGTTTCCAGCAGACCTGCCAAGCATGCCACCGGACAGGGACATTGATTTTGGTATTGATCTGGTACCGGGCACTCAGCCCATTTCCATTCCTCCGTATCTCATGGCACCAGCGGAGTTGAAAGAACTAAAAGATCAGCTTCAGGAACTCCTAGATAAGGGGTTCATTCGTCCGAGTGTGTCACCGTGGGGTGCACTGGTCTTATTCGTGAAGAAGAAGGATGGAAAAATGAGAATGTGCATTGACTACAGGCAATTGAACAAAGTGACAGTGAAGAACAAGTATCCCCTGCCTCGTATTGATGATTTGTTTGACCAGCTTCAGGGGGCAAAGGTATTCTCGAAGATTGATCTCCGTTTAGGCTATCACCAGCTGAAGATTAGGGATTGAGATATTATGAAGACTTATTTCAGGACTAGATATGGGCACTATGAGTTTTTGGTTATGTCCTTCGGGCTGACTAATGCCACAGCCGCGTTCATGCACTTGATGAACAGTGTATTTCGGCCGTATCTGGATTCATTTGTGATTGTTTTTATTGATGACATCCTGGTGTACTCGCGTAGCCAGGAGGAGCACGCACAACACTTGAGAGTGGTATTACAGAGATTAAGGGAGAAGAAGCTTTATGCAAAGTTCTCCAAGTGTGAGTTTTGGCTTGGGTCAGTGGCTTTCTTGGGGCACGTGGTGTCCAGTGATGGTATTCAGGTTGATCCAAAGAAGATAGATGCGGTTCAGAGTTGGCCTAGACCATCCTCAGCCACAGAGATTCGGAGTTTCCTCGGTTTTGAGGTTTATTATCGCGGATTTGTCCAAGGATTTTCATCTATTGCTTCGCCTTTGACCAAGTTGACACAGAAGGGTGCACCATTTGTATGGTCAGACGAGTGCGAGGAGAGCTTCCAGAAGCTCAAGACAGCTTTGACCACAGCTCCAGTATTGGTATTGCCATCAGCTTCAAGTTCTTATACTGTATATTGTGATGCTTCGAGAGTTGGGATCGAATGTGTGTTGATGCAGGAGGGTAGAGTTATTGCATATGCTTCTCGTCAGTTGAAGCCCCATGAGAAGAACTACCCTGTACATGATTTGGAGTCGGCTACTATAGTTCATGCTTTGAAGATTTGGAGGCACTATTTATATGGCGTATCTTGTGAGGTATTCACTGATCATCGCAGTCTTCAGCATCTGTTCAAGCAGAAGGATCTTAATTTGAGGCAGCGTAGGTGGCTTGAGTTATTTATGGACTATGATATTACCATTCGGTATCATCCGGGGAAGGCCAATGTAGTGGCCGATGCTTTGAACCGGAAGGCGGTAAGTATGGGTAGTTTGGCATACATTCCAGTTGGGGAGAGTCCCTTTGCAGTTGATGTCTAGGCTTTGGCCAATCGGATGGTGACGTTAGATATTTCAGAGCCTAATCGGGTGTTGGCTTGTGTGGTTTCTTGGTCTTCCTTGTATGACCGCATTAGAGAGCGCTAATATGATGATCCGCATTTGCTTGTACTTAAGGATAGGGTCCAACATGGTGATGCCAGAGATGTGTCTATTGATGATGATGGCGTGTTGAGGATTCAGGGTAGGATTTGCGTGCCCAATGTGGATGGGCTTCGGGAGTTGATATTAGAGGAGGCCCATAGCTCGCGGTATTCTATTCATCTAGGTGTCGCGAAGATGTATCAGGATTTGAGGCAGCACTACTGGTGGAGGAGAATGAAGAAAGATATTGTGAGTTATGTAGCTCGGTGTCTCAACTGACAGCAGGTCAAATATGAGCATCAGAGGCCCGGTGGTGTACATCAGCGAATGGATATTCTAGAGTGGAAGTGGGAGAGGATTACTATGGATTTTGTGAGTGGTCTCCCTTGTACCTAGAGGAAGTTTGATTCGATTTGGGTGATTGTGGATCGGCTGACCAAATCCGCACACTTCATTCCAGTGTACATACCTATTCTTCTGAGGCTGGTAGGGATTTTCATCCGGGAGATTGTTCAGTTGCATGGGGTCCCAGTTTCTATTATCTCAGATAGGGGTACTCAGTTTACTTCCCAATTTTGGAGGACTTTTCATCGGGAGTTAGGTACACAGGTGGAGCTGAGCACATCATTTTATCCTCAGACGGACGGGCAGTCTGAGCATACTATTCAGATATTGGAGGACATGTTGCGTGCCTGTGTCATTTATTTTGGAGGTTCTTGGGCTGATTTCTTGCCACTTGCAGAGTTTGCTTACAACAACAACTATCAATCCAGTATTCAGATGGCGCCGTATGAGGCCTTATATGGGAGGTAGTGTAGATCTCCGGTTGGTTGGTTTGAGCCCGGCGAGGCTAGACTATTGGGGACAGAGTTGGTCCAGGATGTCCTAGAGAAGGTGAAAGTGATCCAGGAGAGACTTCGTACATCTCAGTCGCGTCAAAAGAGTTATGCGGACCGGAAGGTTCGAGATGTATCTTATGTGGTGGGTGAGAAGGTCTTGTTGAAGGTTTCGCCCATGAAGGGCGTTATGAGGTTTGGGAAGAAAGGGAAGCTGAGTCCGCTGTTCATTGGGCCTTTTGAGGTACTTAAGAGGATTTGGGAGGTAGCCTATATGCTTGCTTTGCCACCCAGCTTGTCGGGGGTTCATTCAGTATTCCATATTTCCATGCTCTGGAAGTATGTTGGGGACCCGTCTCATGTGTTAGACTTCAGCACAATTCAGTTGGATGATGATTTGACCTATGATGTGGAGCTAGTGGCTATTTTGGGTCGTCAGGTTCGGAAGTTGAGATCAAAGGATATAGCTTCGGTGAAGGTGCAGTGGAGAGGTCGGCCCGTGGAGGAGGCTACCTGGGAGACCGAGCAGGAGATGCGGAGTAGATATCCTCACCTATTTGACGCTTCAGGTATGTTTCTTGACCCGCTCGAGGACGAGCGTTTGTTTAAGTTGGGGAGGATGTGACGACCAGACCCATCGTCTCATGTGTTACCGCCCCATTTTCCCCATTTATTGCTCCTTCATGTTTCATTATTGGCATTTGGTGAGTTAGAGTTGAATCGGTTTGGTTTTGGTATAAAATGAGACACTTAGTCTCTTTAAGGAAGGCTTGTATTGGAAAAGTCAACCGGATGTTGACTATTGAGTTAGAGGGCTCGGATGCGATTTCCGGTGATTCGGTTAGCTTCGGGGGATGATTTTTGACTTAGCAGTGCGATCGGAATTGATTTTGGAGGTCCGGTGTAGAATTAGGCTTGAATTGGCGAAGTTAGTATTTTGGCGAATTCCGGTTGGTAGGTGAGATTTTGATCCGGGGGTCGGAATGGAATTCCGAGAGTTGCAGTAGCTTTGTTAGGTGATTTGGAATGTTTGTGCAAAATTTTTGGTGATTCGGAGGTGATTTTCTCGTGTTTTTGATCAAATGTGAGTTTCAGAAAAATTTGAAGAACTTAGGCTTGAAATTTATGAGAAATGAGGATTTTTGTGTTGTTGGATGTGTTTTTAAGATTGGAACAAGTTTGAATAGGGTATTGGACCATGTCTGTGCTTTTGGTTGAGGTCCTGGGGTCCTCGTGGTGAGTTCAGGTGGTTAAACGGAGAGTTTTTAGAGTTGTTGCATGTTTCATATTGCTGGTATCTGGTGTTTTCGCACCTGCGGCTATGGAACCGCAGGTGCGGTCTCATAGAAGCGAGCTGGGTCTCGCAGGAGCAGAAAAAATGGGTCTTTGTCAGAGTCTGCAGAAGCGGAAGTTTGGACTGCATAGGCGGTCCCGCTGATGCGAAATGTGGGCCGCATAAGCGGTAGGGGCCCTTAAGTGAAAGTCCGCAGAAGCGGACGTTAACCGCATATGCGGAAGTCGCAGAAGCGGCATTCTATACGCAGAAGCAGAATGCCTGGGCAGTTAAGTGAAATAGTCTTCTTCGCGAATTTTTGAAAGAACAACGTGTTATAACCCATATCCACACGCGTTAGTTCATGCCATATGTTAGTTAACACAAATCCAATAAGTAATTAACC
>MU720190.1:12865-33513 GCA_026770625.1 Nicotiana glauca | reverse complement strand
TCTGCGGGCGCCAGCAGGTCTATCTTGGGTCTCCAAGCTGTGTGATCTGCAGTCGAACTATCAATCAGCCACTACCTACAGTATCACTATAACCGATACCATGTATAGCTAAGTGTCGGGCCTAACCTCGATAAAGGAGTGATGAGGCTACAACGGGGGATATATATATATATATATATATATATATATATATATATATATATATATATATATAACCTATATATAAAACCTGCAATAATTTATAATAAAAGGAAAGATGTACATAATGCAAAATAACTAGGACATGCATTAAGGGAACACATAACCCAACCAGTCCACTAGTATTCAGCTATAACCAATCCTTAAGGAATTTCACTACCTCAATAATAACTTCTACAGAAATAAATGCCAAAAACAATGACTGATGCGGTGTGCATCCCGATCACACCATATGAACGATAATAATATCAATATTCCCCCTTATTCCTCCTTGTTGCAGCGCATAACCCGATCCTACATGTCCTCCCTTATTAGTCCTCAACACAAATCACCCTTATTCCTCCTGTTGCGGCGCGTAACCCAATCTCATATTTCCACCCTTATTACTCATTGTTGCAGTGTACAACCCGATCTCACTAGATAATCAATTTCCTCCCTTGTTCCTCCTGTTGCGGTGTGCAACCCGATCCCTACATATATATATATATATCAACACCAATCACAAAGATAGTATTTCACATGTTAACTCAATTTCCACATCTCTTATACTTCAACCCACACAATGGGATATTGCCACGAATATGAAACTTCACCCATGAAAACTAATCACCGAGATCAACCAAGGTGCACCATAAGGCACCAACAACCCAATATAAGCCAATAGTGTAATAAAGCTCAAACATGAAACAATTAGATACTTAAAATAAGAGAGCAACAATTAATATGAAGCAATTAGGCATGGAAAAATTTATGAGCAAGTATCAATTAAGGCATAGAAAGAGTTTAAGCACGTAGAAAATAAGACAAGAAATAGTATAATAGGAAACGGGGAAGGGAACAAACTAAAATGGGAATTTGGTGGGGCATAGGTACTCGTCACCACACCTATACGCCACACACATGAAATTGCACGTAGTACATAAGTCGAGGATTCTTATTCCATCTAGTTAAGGTTAGACCAAACATTTACCTCAAGCCAACGGGTAATTCAACACTCAACCACCTTTACCTCTCGATTTCACCACCAATTCACTCGTATCTATCCATATTTAATATAATAACATCAATAAATGCTATTTAAACCAATTATAATGCATGGATATAAATTTCCCAATATTTTTCCCAAAACGTCAAAAAGCGACCCCAAGCCCGGTTGGTCAAACTCAAAGTTCGAACCAAAACCCAATTACCCATTCACCCATGAACTCAAATATGCAATTGTTTTTGAAATCCGACCTCAAATTGAGGTCCAAGTCCCCAATATTTGAAAATCCTGATTTCTACCCAAAAACACCCAATTTCCCATGACAAACCCTAAATTTTGAAGTGAAATCATGTAAAAAGATGAACTAGATTGAAGAAGATGAGTTAGAATTCACTTACTTTTGATTTTGAAAAGTTTGGGTCTTTGAAAAATCACCTAGGGATATTTAGGGTTTGAGAGAAATGAAAAATGGTGAAAATTCTGTCTGAAATCTCACTTAACATGCCGCAGTTAATGCAATAGCAATCAGGGGTTTACAATTGTGAACCCTTTGAATTACTCCTGCCTTCGGATTTGCGATGAAAATGTCGCATTTGCGATAAAAGGGCCTTCGCAATTCCTGCCAAAAGTTCACATTGGCGAGGGTGGCCTGCCCAAGCCTGGGTCGCATTTGCGATATTATTGTCACATTTCCCGGGCATGCTCACTTCACAATTGCGAGATCAGAGGGTTGTGCAAAAAACCATATGCATCAACTGAGTTTCCTAAGTTCTAATCAATCTCTGGCCTATCCAAAACTCACCCGAGCCCTCGGAGCTCCAAATCGAATATGCACACAAGTCTAAAAATATCATACGGACAAGATAGTGTGCTCAAATCACTAAAATAATATCTTAAACAATGAATTTACCACTAAAACTCATGAAATTCATAAGATAGTTCAAAATTACTATTTTCTCAACCAAGGGTTTGATTTATATCAAATCAACTCCGATTCTTACCAAATTTCACATATTCAACTTAATTATTATTCTAAACCTATACCGGATTCTGAAACTAAAATATGGGCCCGATACCATCAAGACCACACACCATTTCATTTTCAAAAGTCGTTATATTTTCTAGCAAATAATTTTCTTTAAAAAAAAAATTTCTCGGGCTGGGGACCTCGAAATTCGATTTCGGGCATATGCCCAAGTCCCATTTTTACTACAAATCCTACTGGGCTTTCAAATCTCGGGTCCAGAACCATTTATGAAAAATATTAATCAAGGAGAAAGAAAATGAGGTTTTTAAGGCCTCAGAATCCTATTCGAGTTTTAAAACAAAAGATGACCCTTTGGGTCATCATAAATTATTTTTAAGTTGGATGATATTGTAGTTCTATTTAACTTAGTAGAAATAATAAATGAAGGTTGTAGATAAATTGTAGATTAGTTGTAAATAAGTTGTATAGTTAGTTGTAATACAATATTATAAAAAAATCAAATGCAACGTGACTAATTCAATATTACATTCCAAGTCGCAATTGACTATAATTTCATTAAGAGTAAAATTTTATTATGTAATTTGACCAAATAACTTGTGACTATAATTTTCAAAAATGTTGATGAGTTCAAAATGTCTCTGTGCCAATTCTCAGTACTTGTACTGAGTATTGGCATTTTTCTAAGTAATAAGGAGCCATATTTTCAAGTTGGTACGTGATAGACCTACCGACTTTAGGTGCTTATGATGTAGTTTTGATTTCCTCCGCAATGGGAAAAGAATTGCATGTTTAAGGAAATCAATTGTGTTAAGTTGATAGCATAATTAGATAAATATTATTCATTGAAAGATATTTTATAAAGAAGAATTTCGTGATGCTTAATTGTGTGAATATTAGTGTTAAATGACAAGAGGTGTTGTTATTTCAAATATCACCAGTTTCTCAAATTATACATGGGGTGGCAACTAGATTTTATCACCATACAACTATTTTTCAACTTTCATATAATATTCAAATAAAAATATATATGTACCTACAACAAAATACAATTTACCTACAATTCTACTATAACACTACTACAATTTCATAAGTATATTGTATGTCATGTCTTCTTCTTCTTCTTCTTCTTCTTCTTCGAGTTTTAATTTGAAATTCAGCATAACCAAGTCTAATCTTCACCAAGAATCCTCAAAATTAAGATATAAACTTCAAACAATATTCTCAAATTCTAATCCAAAGATTTATGATAGATTAGTGTTTGCATATTCAATTCCTACGACGTGGAGGTTACTTTAATAAGTTGATTGGAAGAAGGCAATTTTTAGGCTTACCTTATTGAGTGAGAAATAAGGAGAGAGATAAAGATGAAGAAAGAAAGAAAAATTGATAAGCGATGCGGCAATGAGGAAAGAGGAGAGAAAAAAGGAAAAGGATGTAACTAAATCCCGAAATTATAGGCACTAATAATGGATTGTATATAATTTCTAAGTAATCTTTGTTTAGGGTGGGTAATATAAAAAACTAGGATAATTTTTGTAAATAAATTTCAAATATTGTATAGGAAGGGGAAAAATCCCTATGTTTAAACCATATAAGCATTAAAAGGAGGCGTCAAATGCTGCCATGTGTCGTTGGTGTGACTTCGATAAAAGGTATAGTCGAGGTCGAAGTGATCTAACAAGAAATGAAGGGAGGGGTTGAGGCGTCAATAGAGAGCGAGGATGAGGACGAGGACGAGGACGAGGACAAGGACGAGGACGAGGACGAGGACAAGGACGAGGACGAGGACGAGGACTCTTCTTAAACAGAGAAATAACGGCTAGTTTAAGATAAGACTTCAAAGAGATTATTCCACTGAATATTCTTTGGATTTGTACTATTAGGGTTTTATGGCACATGTTCCCTTATAAGTAGAAAGAGATATAGTTATAAGGGACATTGAACACTCACTTGTAAAATAACACGTTGACATTCTTTGAAGATTCTTGCTTTATTATACACATACAAAATATAACTTTTTCTTGAGATTCTTGTCTAACTTTTCTCCCACAATCCTAGGAGAACCCGAAAGTTCAAAGTCTCATTAATCATTCATCATTGTAAGAAAAAATACCAAAGAATCTCACTTTTTTGGGGTGACTCACATGCTTTTTATTTACTTAAATGTCATTCATTTCTATTTATTGTCATTTTATGCTGCCTCCTTCATTCTGGGATCATTGAATATAACCATATCGCCACCTTTTACTGCCACTTAGATAATAACCATATTATCTTGTCACAAAATTGTTTAATACATCTTGGATATTAACATTGGCTAAGATTAACTCTATTTATTAGTAAATCTAATTGTTTATACCTAGATCTAAATTTTGGGTCAAATAATTTGGCGCCGTCTATGGGAATTTCTTAGCTAATCTTTTAGTTTCTATTAGATCTAAAACTATCATGATTCACTAACCTAACGAGCCACAAAGTTTTTATCTTCTCTACATGTGTAGAAATTTTTATGGCGGGGTAACTAAGGAAACAAGGCTAGGGAAATCTACGACATCCTCAGTAACCTTATGAATGCTATCAACGAGAGCTATGAAACAATAGGAGATGATGTGACATGCACTGCGTCCTCCAGGCACGAGAGGTCGCCTCCCCTTTATTGCAGCACGATGAAACTAAATGGGAAAGAGGCATCAATATCCATAGGAGAAGGGATGTCGCTTGCCATGAAAAATCTCCTTGAAGCATGGTTAACCGATACCTAGTAAGCGTGTTTAGCAAATAGTCACCATGCACAAGTATAGAAACCGCGAGAGTCCACACAATACAACAAGGAGACAAACAGGGCGATCAACCGGACCCTCCAACTCCAGGTTTAACTCACAATATTACTAATAGTGCAGGTGATAGTGTCCTCGTCGTTGTTTTGAAAAGAATTAACGAAATAGAGAATGAGAATAAGGTGCTTAAAGACCAAATAAAGGAACATTAGGAAGGAGTAGACAAGATACCGAGTGTCCTAGAGTTATTGCCAAAAAGGGACGCCGGTAATTCCGTAGAATAACGAAGAGGCTCCACATGCCATACGAAAAACATTCAAAATATTGTCGTATCTTAGAATATACGATGGGGCAACTGACCCCGAAGCCCATGTGACTTATTATGTCACCGCCCTGTGAAGGGAAACAGCTTTACCAAGGAACTGATGTCTTCTGTCCTGGTGAAGAAATTCGGCAAAACCCTCACTAGAGGGGCACTAACATTGGCATTCACAACTACCAGCCCTCTTCATAGAAAAGTTCAAACAAATGGCTGAAAAGTTCGTGACGGCACATTCTGGGATAAAGATAGCCAAAACGAGAATAAATGATATCTTCGCCATTAAGCAATCCCTAGGAGAGGGACTTCCTCACCCAATTCAATAGAGTAAGGAAGACCTAACCTAATGTGTACGAAGGGATGGTTCAAGAGCGACCAGAAAGCTGCTAAGTCGGTTTATGAAGCATCCTCCAACCACTTAGGATGAAATCCATAATTCATACTATGCCAAGGTACAAGCAGATGATGAAGACCTCAACAATCCAACATAGAGACTCATCTCGGTACAAACCAAGTCCAGGGAAGAACAAAGAGATACAATGAGGAGGGATCACCCAATCACACGGCCAAATAGGGTACGACATCAGCCTTATGTTAGGATACCCCCTTCCTTTCGCTATGATGATGGCCCTTTCAGGCTAAGGAGATGGACGCACAAGAACAAGAAAGGTATGTCCCCTTTGTTATTTTCTCATAATTTTTGTTTTTTTTTCTAAAGAGTTAGTCTACGCCATTGAGAAGCTCAGAACAAAGGTGAAGTGGCTACCAAAGAAGAGATCTGATCCGAGCACCATGAAATCTGACGCCCTTTGTGAATTCCACCAGGAACATGGGCACAAGACAGAAGATTACATCACCCTAAGGCAAGAAGTAGCAAACAAGTTGCAACAAGGGCACCTCAAAGAGTGGCTGAGCGACAAGGGAACGAATACTTTTGCCAGGGGTCGAGAACGTCAAGGCCCGCCGAAGCCGCCCTCACCAGCGCGTACCAACAATATGATTATTAGCAACAAAAATGATCCCTCCATCAATGGCATCAAGTCCACTACCACCCACAAGCTCAAAAGATCGATCACTCATAAATGATATGACACACTCGAAGAAAGTATCATCTTCAACGAGTCAGATGCCGACGGTTTAGCTTTCCCTCATAATGATGCTCTAGTCATTATGTTGCAAATCTTAGATACTGATGTTAAACGTATCATGGTAGATGATGGGAGTGGAGCGTGCATCATTCATCCCCAAGTCCTCACTTAAATGATACTCGAGGACAAGATAGTAACATGTTGCATCACACTAACTGGTTTTAACAATATAGTTGAGCGGACTTTTGGAGAAATTACACTCCCCATCCTCACTGTTGGCGTAATCCTGGAGATGACGTTCCACGTCATGGATCGGGCCACCACATAAAATGCCATAGTGGGATGATCATGGATACATTCTATGAGAGTCATCCCCTTTAACTTATACCAAATGATCAAGTTCCCAACCCTTTTGGGGATATTCAACATACGACGGGAACATCACACGTCCCAAGAGTGCTACCGAATTGCCATGGATAGCACGGCAAACCCTGATAAATGCACATTTGGGATAGCCTCGAGAAATATTTGGGGGTTCTTAGTAGCATAATGAGGAATTGAGGTAAACCCTAATAAAATCAAGGCTATCGACGAGATACCCAAGCAACTGACTACTAAGAAGCAAGTCCAAAGATTGACTGGTTAAATTGCCACCCTATTGAGATATATCTCACAATCATCCGATATATATCATAGATTTTGCGGCATACTCAAGAAGGAAAATGGCCACAAATGGACGTCTAAATACGTGCAAACATTACGAGAATAGAAGGCGTATATGTCTTCACCGACTCTACTCTCGAAGCCTGAACCCCGAAAATACCTCCTTGTCTACCTCACCATTGCCAAAGTAAAAGTAAGTGTGGTCTTGGTTCAAGAAAGCAAAGATAGGTAATCTCCTATTTATTACATCAGTAAAACACTTATTGATGCCGAGATGAGGTATCCGCACCAAATAGTCCCTGATATTAGACGTATCTTCACGGCAGCTTAGACCCTATTTTCATCGTCACCCAATCTCGGTCGTCACTACCTTTCCTTTAATAAGCATTTTACATAAATACGAGCTGTCGGGGAGGCTGGCCATATGGGACATCGATGCTAAGTGAGCACGGCATCACATACCATCCTCAAACAACAACAAAGTTGCAAATGCTCGCCGACTTCATCGCTGACTTCAGCACAAAAGTAATGCTTGAGGCCGAGAAGGAAACTGCTCAGGCTTATCTTCAAACACAAGACCTCTAGGTCCTGTAAACTGAAGATGCATCCAATACTTCTAGATCTAGACTAGGACTCGTGATCGAGGTCCTTACCGGCGAAGCAATTCACCAATCCATATGATACATAGATATGACTAAAAATAAGGCCGAGTATGAGGCTATAATTGTAGGGTTAAGGATTGAACTAAAGTATGGAGATAAATGGCAAAAACTTCACTGTGACTCTCAACTCATTGTCAACCAAGTTACAGGAACATCGAAGTAGATGGACTCTGAACATCGAACCATATGGACTCGCTAAGTTGGTTGTGACCACTAGAAGCATTACAACCGGGGATAAAAGTGTAGTCCATCTCCTCAACTCGTTGCTAGAACAAATAGAGGTGAAATCTATAAGTCTGAATTGGGAATAGTGCAATTGTATTAATACCTACTTGCAGGATGGCACCCTCCCAAATGACAAAGAAGAAGCTAAAAACTAAGAAAGTAAGCGGCCAGATACAACCTCCTTAATAACTATTTGTAAAAGAGAACATATGGCGGCCCTTTAGTAAATTGTTTTGGTACAAACCAAATCCAACGTGTCCTCGAGGAAGTCCATGAAGGTCACTACGATGCTTATTCCAGTAATCGAGCGCTCGTCAGGCATCTCATATGGGTCGGATACTACTGTCCCACCATGAAGAAATATGCCTCAAAATTTGTGAATAAATTCGAGCAATGTTAGAAATACGCCCCAATAATTCACCAAGCGAGCGAAAATCTTCATTCATTTGCCTCTGCATGGCCATTTATCAAATGAAGAATGGACATCGTGGTCCCACTCCCACCGGGGCGAGGTAATGTACGATTTATTTTAATTTTAATAGAATATTTCTCTAAATGGGTGGAAGCATGAGCGTTCGCCTGAGTGCACGAGCAAGAGGTAAAGGCCTTCATATGGAAAAACTCCATCTGCTGATTCGGCCTACCCAAGGAGATAATCTGCAACAACGGATCCCAATTCACAGGAAAGAAAAACACTGAATTCTTTGAGAAATTGCAAATTAAGAGGGTGCTTTCAACTCCTTATCACCCAGCGTGCAACGAGCAAGCAGAAATCTCCAATAAGTCCATATTAAACATCATAAAGAAGAAACTTAAAGAAGCCAAAGGATTGTGGCGGAGATAGTCCCAAAAATGTTATGGGCGCACAGAACCACCCCAAGGGCAAGCACAGAAGAGACACCTTTCTCCCTAGTCTTG
Organism: Nicotiana glauca; assembly: GCA_026770625.1. Classification (NCBI taxonomy): domain Eukaryota; kingdom Viridiplantae; phylum Streptophyta; class Magnoliopsida; order Solanales; family Solanaceae; genus Nicotiana; species Nicotiana glauca. The sequence goes on along the minus strand of MU720190.1, from coordinate 24,690 downwards.
AAACAGAAGTAGTTATACCAGTCAAGGTCGAACAGCCCAGCTTGAGGTACTCCCATAAGAGAGACACCAACAATGACGAGAGTAGGAGATAGGATCTCAACGAGGTCAATGAATGATGAGATATGGCATACATAAGAATGGTCTCCCAAAAATAATAGGCGGAAGGCTTCTATAACAAAATGGCAAAGGTCCAGCCACTGAAGATCGGGGGCTACGTACTCAAAGTCAAAACCTAAGCAAATAGAGATCTACGATAAGGAAAATGGGAACCAACTGGGACAGACCATACAAAATTACTGGCACGGCGAACAAGGGTTCATTCCAACTAGAGATAATGGAAGGAAAACAACTACCAAACAATTGGAATATCAACCACCTCAAATATGTCAAGTTCTAGAAAATAAGAATTGCCCCCAAGTCGTAATCTTTTTTCCCTCGCATGAGTTTTGCCCCATTAGGGTTTTCTCAAGGATGTTTTTAACAAGGCGAAGCGAGGGACACTTCGAGTTGAAGTATATGAAGAAGGAACTGATTTCTTTTTCATTTCCCGACGACTCCTCAATATGCTCCAAGTCGAACAATGAAGGGACTAGATATACCGGAACTGGGACTAGAATGCCATCCAACGCTCAAAAACTTATAACTCTCTAATTATGTAATCAAAGCAATAATGTCAACTTATTAGAAATTCACATTTATCCAAACAACTCTAATGAAAGTTTAAGTTTGACCAAGCTTGAACAAACACATACCGGCCCTCGGCCAAAATTTAACAAAAGGTTAAGTTTGACCAAGCTCGAACAACCACCTACCGGCCCTCAACCACGATTTAACAAAAGGTTAAGTTCGAACAAGCTCGAACAAAAACCTACTGGCCCTCTCCCGCGATTTAACAGAAGGTTAAGTTCGACCATGTTTGAAAAAACACATGCCGGCCCTCGACCATAACTTAACAAAAGGTTAAGTTCGACCAGGCTCGGAAAAAAACCTACCAGCCCTTGGTTGTGATTTAAGAAAAGGTTAAGTTTGACCAAGCTTGAACAAACAACTACCGGCCCTTGGCCGTAATTCAACAAAAGGTTAAGTTTTACCAAACTCGAACAAACACCTACCGGCCCTCAGTCATGATTTAATAAAAAGTTAAGTTCGACCAAGCTCGAACAAACACCTACGATAGGTTAAGTTCGACCATGTTTGAACAAATACCTCCCGGTCCTCGGTTGCGATTTAATGAAAGGTTAAAATCGACCAAGTTCAAACAAACACCTGTTGACTCTCGACTATAATTTAATGAAAGGTTAAGTTTGACTAAGTTCAAACAAACACCTATCGGCCCTTGGTCACGACTTACCAAATTCGAACAAGACTTATCAGCCCTCAGGCACATGTCACCTAAAAGACATAACCTATATAAATAAAGGGCTGATATGATCCACGATTATTTGGCTCAAAGGGCTACAATCATCCAAAAGGTTACAATAATAAAAATGACAAAAGCGAAACATACAAACAACAAAAGAAAAATATACAAGTACAAAAAGAAACCGCGGGACTAAAAAAAGGTACAAGGAACAACTTTGATATTTATACTTATATAAAGAGTTGTTTACAAAGACTCCCAAAGGAGCTAACAAAAATACACAAAATGATAAAAATATTGGCCATAGCTAGCATGGGCCCCAACACCCTCACCATCTCGGCTTTCACCCTGACCATCCGCACCACTTTCATCTCGACCTTCAGCATCCTCTCTACCCTTGCCCAGGGGATAGACAGAATCATACCAAACATCCTCCTCGAGCCGATCTACACCCTCTTCCTTGTCATCCTTATCAGGTCAAGGCATTGTAGGATCATAGCCATATGCAAGCCAAGCCTCACGAGCCTTGACCCTAACATCCTCAAGGGTCACCTCAGAAGTGGATCACATTGCATACAAGTCTCGAAATATGTCAAGTCAGGCTTCAACATAGATCCACTCTTAATATAGCTCCCGATGGACATTGGGGAAATAAGAAGCATTAGATTAAGAACGCCGTGAGAGCAGTTGGGTTTTCTCGACCTCCAGAGCAGCAACTCGATCATGCAGTTTGGAGTTTTCCATATCCAGCTCCCCGATCCTCTCCTCAATTCGGTCCTCCTTAGACCTCGCCATCTACTGATCATTCTCCCCCTCAACGCGAAGAGTCTTGTTCTCCAGCTCAAGGATGTCCACTTTTCTCCTAGTATCCAATTGAGGAGACTCCATATTTTCAAGGTCCTCCGCCCGATAAGATGAAGCCTTCTTTTGCCCCGGTAGTATGGGGCCGCCATGAGGTTCCCCCTCCTCAATAATTTCCCTCTCGAAATGCACCAACACATCCAAGTCTACCTCTTCTAATTATGGGGCCTTAGAGTCCGCCCCAGTACTTTCTCCAATATGTATTACGACCATCTCATGAAGAACAAAGTCTCCCTCTATTGATTCAGCTGCATTTCCCCTCAGTATCCACGGTTTTCCTCGTACGAGGCCTTATTACTCCAACACCAGGGCAATTTCATTGTCATCATCTACCAACAAGAATAAACGAGGAGTAGGAGCAGCAATTGGCATAGCGGTAGCACCAAAAGTCGCATCATCCAAGACGGTGGCAGGTACTGTAGGATTTACAGCCATAACGGGGGTGGAAGCAAAGGGCGTAGCAGTCCTCTTACGAAAAGAGGGCGCAGGCACCCGACTCTTTCTAGAAGACCCACTAACATGATGTTTACCGTAAAAATGGTAATAACAATTAAATTTGTTCATGAGACTCTAAAAATACATGATCTATTTTTATGCTAGTTGTTAAGCGGTTGATGTTAGATACATGAGACTTACTGACAAAATAGAGTTAAGGATAAAGCTATAATCAAATCGATAGGTTAGTTATTTAGGGTGCTGAGTTTGTCTATTTTGGGCCTCAAAGTCGATTCTGAGGCTCGAGCTATCGTGGGCAAATCGAGCTAGGGCTAACAGTTATGAGATAATTGAGGGAGTCTCTTTATGGCCAGTGATAAACAATACATGAAGAACAAGTATAAAGATAATGAATAAGACCAACAATATTGAAAGAGTATGTTAGAGAGAGATAGAAGAAAGAGAGTTCTTATATATTTTGTGTAGAACAATTAGAACAGCATCAACCCCTTAATAAATGACAAGGATCCCCTTTATATAGAAGGGGAATCCTTATACAGTACAAAATACATTAATTGCAAAGATTTTTGAGATGGGACAGCCAGACGTGACAACCCTGATTCGGGTTCAGAGTAGGCCGACTAGGCTTTGTCAGACTTAGCCGTGTGTCTTGGGAACTCCTCATTTTTACCCCTTCCACGGTTAATATTGCCTTTAGGCCAGGAGTTGACGAGCCTCGATGAAGGAGATTCGACCGCAGATTTGCAGCCTCGAGGCTTCGAGATGATCTTCCGAAATGTCTTAACGACGAGAAATTGGACCCTCTAATTTTTCTGTATACAGATAGTCTACATGTTTCCTAGAGCAAAGCGATGGAAATGATTTTGACATCAGACTCTTCAGGCTTTTTACGATGATGTCATACTGGTGACGCAACCTATGACGTGAGCCTTCATGATAATCGGGACATCCCATGGACTTGTCTTTTCAACGTCATTTAATGCACTATCGATTCCCATTCTTCAAAGTGACAGTACCGCCGTCGATTCAATTTTCAAGAATGCATTGATTGCGCTTGTCGATATGTCTTTCAAAGGCATTGATGGTCGTGTTATCACCCCCTTTAAATGGGGGCATTTTGGCACTATCTCTTTATCCAAGTTCCTTTCTCCATTCATTCATCCCTTTTTTCTTACTATCTTCCTCCATTGCTAACCACCACATTTAGGGTTCACGGTTTTAACATTGTATGGCAGCATTTTCATCAGTTATGTGGTGGCCTTCTGCCTGAGCTTCCCCTTGTCAAGCGAGATCATATTGTCTTGTCGATGTTGTTGTTGTTGTTACACCTATTACTGTTGTCGTTGTTGGCTCGAGGTGATAATAGAGGGGCGGCCAACTTCTTCCGATCTAGAAAGACGTTTGGACTCTACACCGTTGCTCGGGAGAGTGTTCGGACTATATACCGCTGCTCACTCTCCTATCCTGGCCTGGTATGGCACTTCATTCCTTGGGTTTTTTCCCAAGGGATAAAATGGCACAACTGGCTGCTGAGGCTGGTGCCCGCCGAATCTTCAACCTTTCGCTTCGGCGGGCTTTGTCTCTTTTTTCTGCCTCTTTTGCATCCTTCCCCTTTCCTCTTCTTTATCTTCTCCCTCAGAGATATTATTCTATGGGATTGATCTGGAACCAAGAGGAGGTGGCGATCGAAGGAGTCACCTTTGAGGATGCAAGTTCGAGGAGGCGGCGCTCGAAGATGCTGCTACGGGAGATGAACCTTCGAGGGTAGATTAGGCTCTTAGGATTTTACTATGTGTACCCCTTTTATTCTTTGTTTATATGTAAGGACCCCTTATGGTCTTTTGTAATCATATGTAAGGGCCCCTCGTGGGCTATTGTAACCAAATGTTTATAAATATAAGGATATTTTCTTAACTTTCATATTTGATGCTTGCCATACTCTTTTACATTTTTGGAGACTCTGAATGTATGCCTCTGTTAACTATTGTCAATATCTAACCCGGGTGCGAGTATTCTTTATGGCCTTCGGTCGATAAAAATGATACCTCTCGGAACCCTTTGTTGTTCCTCGGACCAAGCTTGAATTGGTCCGATAGACTCGGGTCGTCGGGACTTTTACCTTGGGTAATATGAAAATAATACCTCGAGCCTTGAAATTTTTTAGAGCAGTCTCCGAGTGAGGGTTAGCTTCAATCACCTGGAAACTTGCTTTGATCTTGATGTACATAACTTTTAAGGCATTATAGATAGGTCCCAGATGAGGGGGTGCCAAGATTTAGGCGATGTCCTGAGGTCGAATCCTTATTGACGAAGCTCGAAGTGCTTATTTTTCTTCTCAAGAGGAACCTTCGAGATCGGGTACCATATCGAATCTTGTAATGGTGCTAAAGGCTTCATGGAGCCTAATGTCCTTTCTTGGAGGAGGTCCTCGAGATCGGGTACGATCTCGAGACCGGAGATTATGATGTTGGCTTCTTAAAGCCTAACTTCTTTTTTATGGAGGTCCTCAAGGTCGAGTACTACCTCGGGACTGGAGATGATATCGTTGGCTTCTTAAAGCCTAACTTCTTTTTGATGGAGGTCCTCGAGGTTGGGTACCACCTTGAGATTGGCGACGATGCTTGTTGGCTTCTCTTTTATGGAGGTCATCGAGGTTGGGTACCACTTTAGGATTGGTGATGATGCTTGCTGGCTTCCCAGGGCCTAACTTGGGTATTGCCGTTTTTTCATATATATATAGGGTCGTTTCCGCTTCTTAGGAGATCCCACTATTTTAGATAGTTATCCTTACGTTTCGGCATTGAGCCCTTCATTACCTTAGCACTAAAGTATTTGTGCAGGTTCCTGCTTCAGTTCTCTCGTCTCGCCATGGCCATGGCTGCAACCTCAGGGTTTGTTCGGCAAGGAAGGGAGAGTTCCGCTCCCAGTGTTGAAGATGAATGAGAGTTTACCTTGAAGACTATTTTTTTGATAAGATAGGAGCACCTTGAGTTAGTGAGGAGTGACTGCGGATAGGGGGGGAAGGTGGCGCTACAGGTACTTTCCCCGGATGAGGGCATCACGGATCCTACTGATGAATTCCTGAATATGTACACGTATCCTTTCATACTGGGTCCCTTTGATAGGGTTGTGCTCGACTTCTGTTTAAAGTATCGGGTTACCTTGGCGCAAATACACCCATCATTTTAGCAAATAGTGTTGATGATGAGGTTCTTTGTGGGGAAGGTTGGGCTTGAATTCAAGCTCAATCATCTCATTAGGTTGTATTGGCCTTTTCACCACTGACCACCCCCCTACATTGTTGATGATGAGGAAGATGGAGATCGGGAGTCGATTAGTCGGTTCGGCCAGGTTCGGACGGTTGACGTTATCCCCGTGGAACTTATGCCATTCCCCGAGGAATAGAACTATACACATAAGTGATGAATCACGTGCCTTCTCAAATTTGCTTATGGAGAAAGCTAGTTTCATAACCATGTTTCTTCCTTTTCTATAGCAATTTCATGGGCACCAGGCGACGTTCCTGATCTGCCTGGTTGGGTTCGGGAGTTGGTGACCCACTCGACCTGCGAGGAGTATGGTGGCGAGCTTCGTCTCGAGGAGTATGGGAAGCAAAACATCACAGTGTGTGTTTGTACTATTTTTTACTTCCCCTTCGTTCATTTGGAGAGACATTTTCCCTTTCTGTGTATTAATCTTGCTGCCGTAGGTATCAGAGAATCCTTTGAGGCAAGGCCATTCTCCTCTGGAGAAGGGGAGGGGTTTCCATCTTCCGGACTAAAGAATGACATCAATAAGCAGGATACGCATTCGCAAAACAATAGCGCTTAGAGTAAGGTGAAATGGGGTCGGGGCTTCGAGACAGAAACATCATCTGAGCCTGCCACGCCTGAAGTTTCTGGTTCTGGAAAGGTGGTTTCTCCGAGGACCATGCCTCAACTGGATTTGATTCTTCCAGGCTAAGGGGACTAGATTAACAGATTTGCACTTGGCCTTCGAGGAAGTTCGCCGGCTTCACTTTGCCTGAGTTTCGACATAGGCCTTCTGAATCCCGCGTCTTCCTTGCCTTATCGAGTTTTCTTTTGTAGGCTTTTGACAGGCTCAAGTCTGAGCTACTCTGTTATGGAGCCAGGCTCCGTAAAGCTCTAGATGAGGATAGATCCCTTAGTCTTCTTTGCGAGGAAAAGGAAGTCGAGCTGGCACACTTGTGATATGAAGTGTATCGTAGTTCGAATTACGAGAGCTACTTGATAGAGCAGGTAATTTTCCATCCCTGACGAGTATGCGTTCCTTCTTTTAACTTCTGAGGTTAACCCTTTGCCTATCCAGCTACAGAAAAAGACAGAGGCCTTGGGACGTCTTCGGGATGAAGCCGACCGAGTTTAGAATGACTCTGACGAGCTAAGAGCTCGGGCGAAGGTTCAAGCTTCAGAGGAGAAAGATGCCTTGGCTAAAGTTCCTTCCTTCAAGGTTCAACTCCACTTAGCTCGTGATAATTCTTTAGTTCAAGCGAAAATGATCACGAAGCTCGAATTCGAGCTTTCGAAGGTCAGGGCTGAGATCGTTGATGCCCGGACCGAAGTAGTACTGAGCCGAACTAAGGCTGATCAGGAGATGACATTTTCTTTAAAGGACACTACTGATGCTCAAGCCGAGTTGAGAAGGGTCCTCGATCGCGAAGAGAGGATCAAATAATATGTTTATTGCAAGTCGCGAAGAGAGATTCTCGAGGAGATCTGTGTTAGGGGTTTTCTCCTCTCGAAAGATTTGGCACGAGCGAGGGAGGACGAGCGTGAAGCTTGATTAATCCTATCTGAATCCGAGAAGAGTGAAGACGAGGCCTGTAGTCCGTAAATCTATGGGGTATGGCATAGATTTTGGCATTTTGTATGTAGCATTTTCAGAGCATGTTTGTAGATTGAGAATGTTTTTTCGCATATGTGTATAAAAGAAAACCTTGTGGCTTTACTTATTCTATACCCCTTTCTATCTCGCATTTGGCTAGGTGAACTAGTCTTAGATTCGGTGAGAATCCTTAGATTCGTGATACGGCCCTAGGGCACATTAGGCTGGCCCAAGGGCTCTTACGCGCTCGGTCGATGCGACATTTAGTATAAGCTGACATTTGAGCTCTTATGCTTTTGCTCAACTGTTTTGGGTTTATTCTCTGAGTCAGGTTTCGACTCGAGCTCATTTGGCCCTCAAGCTTTTATGTTTGCATGGGCTGGCGACAATGGCTCTTACTCCTTTGATCGAAGCGATCTTTTGTGTGCGTGGCCCTGAGGCTCATTAGGCTGGCGACAATGGCTCTTACACTTTGCCCCGAGGCATATGTAGTTAACTATTTTAGGTTTGGTCTCCGAGTTGGGTTTTGACTCGAGCTCATTCAACCCTCAAGTTTTCATGTTTGTGTGAGCTGGCGACAATGGCTCTTACGCTTTGGTTAAAAACGACCTTTTATTGGTTTTATTTGCCTCATGTTAAGGACTTTTGAAATGATTTTGCCTGACCTGTCATCGGTTCGGGAAGAACCTTGATTTCAAGTCATTTGCAGCGATGTTTGAGCACCTCAGGAGGTTTGGATCAGAGGTTGAGTAGCTCGAAGCCTTGTGATTTGGAGCTGATATGGTTGAAAATCTTTTGCCTATATCGAGGGTAGCCTATTTAACCGGTTCTTTTCAAAGTAGATTCAAAGTAATGGTCTATGATTTTGTAGCGACGGTTGGGAGTCCCCTAGTCGCGTTAGTTTGGCTAGTACAACCGTATGACCGTAGTTATATGGTTGGCCAGAGCCATTTTTGGTCCCCAAGTGTAGTAGTTTTGGTGTCTATGTCAAGGGTATGCCTTTTCCGGGATCTTACAAGTTTGATCTATAGCCTAAACTTCGGGATCGAGTTTATTCCTGTAGTAAGGTCTTACAAAATTTGCGGTGCCGAAGACTCAGATTGACTACCTCCTCCTCAGGAGATGCGACAGAAGGTTGTGCGAGGATTGCAAATTTATCCCAGGTGAGACCCTTGTAACACAATATAGGCTTTTGGTGATGGACATTAGCATTATGATAAGGAGGAAGAAGAGGTCAATACGAGGTTGCCCGAGGATTAGGTGGGGCTCCTTAACAAAGGATAAAGCTTAGGAGTTGGAAGGAAGGCTATCGGCAATGGGAGCTTGGAGAAGTAGTGGGGACGCAAACATTATGTGGTCAACGACAGCGGACTGTATAAGGAAGGCGGCGAGAGAGGTGCTAGGGATATCTTCAGGCCGCGCCGGTGGCCACATAGGAGACTGGTGGTGGAATGCAGTTGTCCAAGGTAAAGTGGAAGTGAAGAAGGCAGCTTACCTATGGTTAGTAGGGAGCACTGGTGAGCCGAAGAAGAGAGCGAACAGTGAGAGATATAAGGTAGCTAGGAAGGAGGCGAAGATGGCAATAAGGGAGGCTAAGACGGTAGCTTTTACTCGTCTGTATGAGGAACTAGGGAACAAAGGTGGGGAGAAAAAGTTATTCCGACTCGCTAAGGTGAGAGAGAGGACGGCTCGGGATCAGGACCAAGTGAGGTGCATAAAAGATGAGGACGGCAAAGTTTTGATGGGGGATGACTAGATTAAGAGGAGATGTCAGACCTACTTTCATAAACTTCTAAATAAAGAAGGGGATCAGGATATTGTACTAGGTGAATTGAAGAATGCCGACGACCCCCATGAATTAAGTTATTGTAGGGACATTGAGGTCGATGATGTCATGGAGGCAACGAGTAATATGAGGAGGGGTAGAGCTACCAGGCTAGATGAAATTCCGATTGAACTTTGGAGGTGTATAGGTAGAGCAGGCTTGGAATGGCTTACTGAGTTGTTTAATGTTATATTCAAGACTAATAGGATGCCTGAAGAGTGGAGGTGGAGTACAATGGTTCCGTTGTATAAGAACAAAGGCGATATACAGAGTTGTAACAACTATAGGGGTATCAAATTACTGAGTCATACCATGAAAGTCTGGGAGAGAGTGGTAGAGATGAGAGTACGAAGGACAGTGTCTATTTCAGACTTGGGGTTCATGCCGGGGCGATCTACCACAGAAGCTATCCACCTTATTAGGAGGATGGTGGAACAATACAGGGATAAGAAGAAGGATCTCCACATGGTGTTGATTGATCTAGAGAAAGCGTACGACAGAGTTCCTAGGGAGGTCTTATGGAGATGCTTTGAGGTCAAAGGGGTCCCGGTAGCCTACATTATGGCGATTAAAGACATGTATGATGGGGCTAAGATTCGGGTTAGGACAGTAGGAGGCAACTTCGAGCATTTTCTGGTTGTTATGGGATTGCACCAAGGGTCTGCGTTTAGCCCTTTCCTATTTTCTCTGGTGATGGATGCCATAACGCTTCACATTCAAGGAAAGGTGCCATGGTGAATGCTATTTGCTGATGACATAGTCCTAATTGATGAGACACGATGCGACGTCAACGAGAGGCTAGAGGTTTGGAGATATTCCCTTGAGTCTAAAGGTTTCAGGTTGAGCAGGACGAAGACGGAATACCTCGAATGCAAATTTAGGGCCGAGTCGACGGAAGCGGGAGTGGAAGTGAGGCTTGACTCCCAAGTCATCCCTGAGAGGGGTAGTTTCAAGTACCTTGGGTCAGTTATTCAGGGGATTGGGGAGATCGACGAGGATGTCGCACACCATATAGGGGTGGGGTAGATGAAGTGGAGATTAGCAACGGGAGTCCTGTGTGACAAGAAAGTGCCATTGTCACTAAAAGGTAAGTTTTATATAGCAGTGGTTAGGCCTGCCATGTTGTATGGGACCGAGTGTTGGCCGGTTAAGAATTCACACATCCAGAAGATGAACATAGCAGAGATGAGGATGTTGAGGTGGATCTACAGGCATACAAGGATGGATAAGTTTAGGAATAGAGATATTCGAAGAAGGCAGGCGTGGCCCCCATAGAGCACAAGATGCGGGAAGCAAGACTCAGATGGCTCGGGCATATTCAGAGGAGAAGCACTGTTGCACCGGTGAGAAGGTGTGAGCAACTGGTTATGGTGGGCACAAGGAGAGGTAGAGGGAGACCTAAGAAGTATTGGGAAGAGGTAATCAGGTAGGACATGCGCGGCTTAGGATTACTGAGGACATGGCCCTTGACATGGAATTGTGGAGGTCGAGCATCAAAATTGTAGGTTAGGGGGAAGTTGTAGATATTTCTACCGCGCACTAGAGTGAGACTAACCAGTTAGGAGGTAATCTTAGGATGCTACTGATCAGCTACTGATGCAGGGATTTATCTGTTGGATATTAGTATACCGTCCACCCTTTTCGTATATCCTATATTTCTTATATTGTTGTTATTCTGTTATTTTATGTTATGTTATGTATTTTATATTATTTTATGTTATTTTAGTATGAGTCTATTGATAGTACTAATATATCATCTCTTGTTGCTGTCTTGAGCCGAGGGTCTCCTAGAAATAGCCTCCCTACCCCTCAGGGTAGGGGTAAGGTCTGTATACATAATACCCTCCCTAGAGCCCACTTGTGGGATTATACTGGGTTGTTGTTGTTGTTGTTGTTGTTGTTGTTGTTGTTGTTGTTTGAGGTCATGCAATTTTGTTGATACTTGATACAAGTATGATTCATGCCTTGCTTGAGGTCTTACAGTTTTTGTTGTTGCCTTATGTAGCTCTTACGAGACCGAGTCTGCCCACTCAGGGTCTTATGGCCTCGGGTTTTTTACTGAATGGCGATTGGCGATAGTCTCAGAGTCATCGAGGTTGTTTTGGCTTGGGAGCCGTTACTCATGATCTTGGTATTGCCTCATTAGGGGCTTACAATTTCGGAGATTCCGACCCTGAGGTCGTGCAATTTTTGAGATTTGATGCCAGTCCCCGAGTGTTTGGGGCACTTTTGGCCTTAAAGGTGTTCCATGATTTTCATGTTGCCTCATTGAGGGTTTATGAGTTTTGTGTTTCATCCTTGAGGTCATGCGGATGACAAATTGTTGTCGTTAGTCTCTGAGTATTTGGGATGTTTTTTTATGGAGGAATCGTTTTTGCGAAAATGCTGAGTTTCTTTTGGAGCACGATATACTTTGGCAAAAATTATTCTTTGATTATTTTGAACAAATTCATATGTCTCTCCCCCCCCCCCCCCCCC